>JAVSBS010023878.1:0-14983 GCA_033124195.1 Coracias cyanogaster | reverse complement strand
AAACCCCTCCAGGGATGGGGACTCCACCACTGCCCTGCCCAGCCTGGCACAGCCCTTCACAACGCTTTTGGTGAAGAAATTTTTCCTCCTGTCCAACCCAAACCTCCCTTAGCGCAACGTGAGGCCATTTCCTCTTGTCCTTTTTTTTTTTTTACCTTAATAAAACAAACACATAGTGCTAAGTAGAGACACAGACTTCTCCAAAATGAGTCCATCCAACAACTCCTTTTGCCAGCCGGACCCTTGCTAAGTGTCAGCAAGTACACTCAAGACTTGCCGTGTGGGCCAAACCACGCCGCAGCAAGGCCACGGTCACAGCTCAATACCGTGGGCACATCCAACACCAACCCATCCTCTGTCTCTGCGGGAAATAGGAAATCCCCATCAGCTGCCCGCAGCTCCCAGCTGTGGTCCTGCCAGACGCCGGAGCACCAGGATAAAAATTGTAGCAGCACACGCAGGTGTAAAAATGCTATCGCTGTTCAATGGGTTATTAATAACCAGGTATTTCTCCTCTGCAGCCATCTGCATCCCACCCACCCCCACAAATCCGGCTCATTCCTCTTCCAGCTCCACCACTCTCTCATTCAGGGCAGATAATTCCCTTTTTTTTCTTTGCCTTCAAACCGTGCACGGAGGTAACGCTCAACAGGCAGTTTCTCTTGTACAGTCCACGCAGACTAACATTGTGCCAAGCACCACGAACTCACAACAGAGGTTTTTCTACCAAGGTGCCAGAAATAATACAAATAAACTCTTCTTCTCTCCCTGGCTTTGTATCTACAGCTCCCACACATCACTACCAGCGGGGCTTTAAAACTAAAACAGCCTGGGCCTACGTGGCTTGAATTTATTCTGGAAATTTATCTCTCCTTGCTGAAAGCTCTGTGTTTGCTTGATCTTCCTGCCTTCCAAGTCCTACAAGTGCCACATGTTGCACAGCTGGATTCCTGACAGAGAAAGAAAACAGGAGGGAAGAGAGAACAGATTATATATATATATATGTATATGCATAAATGCAATGGCCAAGGTTTTCAAAAGTTGCCTGTGAAATTCAGCAAAGTAGCTTCAGATATCTCCAAGGGACCTGTGCACAGGAAACACAGAGCTCTTGAGCTTCCAAAAGTCTGCTCTGTGCAGGCAGAAGTGGAAGGGAAAGGAATGGGGAGGCTCTAAAGGACTTGCTGCTCTAAAGATGCTCAAGACCAGCTCCTGCAGGAAAGGGTTTGCCAAAAAAGCTGCATCGGGGAAGGCTGGAGATAAAACAGCCAGGGGGAAGAAAGATAGATCTGTGTGGTGGTAAGGGAAACACTGACGACTTTTAATTCTCCAACTTGCTGGGGTGTGACTACTAAAATAATGATGTGTTTGTCCAACTGCAGGAGAATTTGTTCACCCTCAGCAGCTGTAACAGCGGAATATCCCTAGGCTCCAGCCCAGCTAATGGTCCCACACAGACATGGGCAGCAGCATTCCCTTCCAGCGTGCCAAACCAACTCTACATAGAGAAAATCTAAGGGGAAGAAAGCCTGCTCGTCTTGAGCAGCCCTTTAAAAAATCACACAGAAGGAGAAAATGAAGAAAATGTTATTTCCCGGGAAATGAAGGATTGCACTCTGTAACGAGAGGGGAAAAAAATAAAAATAAAAAAATTCAAACCCAAAGCAAACTAGAGATTCCGTTCATAAATACAGGAGAAGGTCAGCTTCCTCCTCACCAATAACTGGGTCCTGCAGGAGCCAAGAATGGTATTTGATACAGGGCAGATATTTGATTCCTTCCTCTGCGTGGGAAGGTTGACACACACACATCCTCCACCCCTCCGTCCACCTTCTCCACCACATTACGGCATCACCACGGGCTAGTTTAGCCCTTCTGCTGACCACCCTGCTTCAGCAGCAGCATAAACCAGTTTAAAATCTGAACCCTGGGCTGGAGAAGGGATTATTTTTTCCTGTGCTCGAGAAGAGGCGGTTGCTGTAAAACCTTCTGCCTCGGCCCAGCGACAGCGAGACCTTGGAAGAGGCTAATTATGGGCGCCGAAGTAAGTCACCCACTGGCAGAGAGCAGCAGAGAAGAGACAGGCAAGCACAAACCTGCCCCTGGAGACCTTTTTGCTTGTTATAAAATAAAGCTGATTGTGCTGCCTGGTTACCAGGGAAGGAGAAGCAAGACAGGAGAGAAGACCACCACCAAGTGAAACCACTGCATGGAACGGGCCGTGTTTTTCTCTTCTGACTCAATATTCCATGTCTAAGGGGCACAGTATTCAAGCATCACACTGTAACTTTTGCATATCCTCGTGCAGGTACGGCTAAGCCTTAAAATTATCCTACACATACACACATGTACCCAGAAGGAGGGGAGGCAGAGCAGGAAAGCAGCCTGTTTGGCCATGTAAGGCTGTCGCTGGAGGCAAATGCAGCTCAACACACCCCATGCATTGACTAGCAGGAGCCATGGAGATGTATCCATGAGCGTGAGTGTATGAACGACCAAGGACTGAGAAAGAAGGTTGCCACCAGGCCACAATCTGCTTGAGATCTCCTCCGGGCTTGTGGCACCTTGTGCTGCCCAACTTGAGTGCTCCTGGCCAAGCTCCAACCGACCCACATGGAGGGATGAGAACTGGTGAGCATCCTTCATCTTCCACCCCTGACAGCCCCTCTGTGACCCCTTTGCGATCAGCAGAGCCTGGACCAGCACCTCCTGAAAAGCATTAAGGTAACCAAGCTCACAGGAAGCTGCATTCCCAGACACAAAGCTTTTTCCAAGATTACACCGTTTATTCCAAGTCTTGTGGTGGCGGAAAAACTCAAATGTTTTCCTCCCTTCCCTGTTCTCCCTATAAGCTAGAAAAAAAACCTTTCCCACCAGTGCTGGACCAAGGGATGCCAGAGAAAAAAAAACTGGGGCTGCCCTAAATTCCTCATAACTGTGTCTGTGCAGCAAGGCTGCTCTTCCTTCTCCAGAAATCTCATCCTGGACCTGCAAGAACTTTCCTGAACTGCGGGAAAAATTGGCAACAATCTGCGAAAAGCGGAGGGTGAACAGATTGGCACTTTTCTAACCATGTGTATTTTGCATTTGCGTGTAGAAATGTGCACATTAGTGCGTATTTTTATGTATATGTATAAAACATGCCCATATGTATATATCATAGAATCGTAGAACGGTTTGGGTTGGAAGGGACCTCAAAGATCATCTCATTCCAACCCCCTGCCAAGGCAGGGACACCTCCCTCTAGACCAAGTTGCTCAAAGCCCATCCAACCTGGCCTTGAACACCTCCAGGGATGAAGCATCCACAACCTCCCTGGACAACCTGATATATGTGGATGTATCCGTGCCATTGTATTTAAGGAAAAAGGGACCACAACTTCAACTACAATACACGTTGATGCTGCAACGCAACCCAAATCTTGCTTCCACTGCAGGACAACCAAGACGTCTCTGAAATGAACGCAAAAAAGGGCCCAAACAGCTGGAAAAGTGGGGTGTTGTATGTGAAAAACGGGTTTTTCTCCTGCTCAGGCATAACAGAAAGAGCGTGTGTGTGTGAGAGCTGCAGATGAGTCAAAGTCTGAGGGCTGCCTTGTGTCAGCCATTGACTGTGCCAATGACAGCAGTTCCTGACAGCCTTTAATAACACCGCTGACAGACTCCAGAGCAGGCAAGGAAGGAGGAGAATGCTCCTCTTGCAGGCTGGTGCACAAACCATCCCGCATCTTTGCCAAAATGTGTTCTAGGCAGCTGCTGGTGGCTCCCTAATTGCAGCCCATGCTGTGATGGATTATTCTAAGAGGCAGCAGAGGGAAAGCAGCCTTGGGTACATGGGAGTAAAGGAACGGTCCCATGGCCAGGAGGACACAGGGACATGCCAGAGTCAGGTAGGGGTGGACCAGGTGGTGGCTTGGCAGGGCTGAGCCCTACCACATATCTCAGTGCAGCACAAGGTACCGCTGTGGAGTCACACCGCAAACACACAGGTTTAAACCAGGAAGCAACCAGGAGACAAGGAGTTATCTTTACTTCTATGGAGAGGTAAAACAGAGAGAAATAAGCACAGACAAGCAGGTCACAACGAGAATACACACGGCCTGCTGCCTGCCTATGCCAGTGCAAAGGTGAGAAATCAGTCCCCACCAAGTCTCACAGAGGCTGGAAAACTCAGACTTGTGAAGATGCTAAAAACCCTCAGCTCGGTCTAGATTTGGAAAGCTTTGGGAAGAGCTTCAGAGCGCATCATGTTCTGATTATTTACTTCTCCAAGATAAGGTGAGACCCACTTCACTCACCGCCTCCTGGAGAGGCAGAAAAAGCAGGCATGGAAAGTAAGAAGGAAATGGAAAACGACTTGATAGCTCCTTTCCCTTCCTAATGGGTAATACTTACCTAATTATGCCTGCTTGCCATTTCCTTTCCCTGCTTTCCTTGAGATATTATGCAGAGAGGAATTTGTCCTAAAAGTTGTTACTTTCATTCAGAGACATCCCTTTGAGCTGTTTGCCTTGCTAAGGCAGGCAAGGGCAGCAACTCTATTATAAGGGAGGAAAAAAACCCCTCCAGAATGGCTCTGGCAGGAGCTGGTTTTAGCATCCAGCTCCTACTGCACACGTCTTAGCTCTCCCACCTCCCTTCTCCACCCTCACCCAGGCAGAGGGGTGCAGCTCCAAGGATGCCTCGTGCCTCCTGCCCTCGTTTTGGCCAAGGTGAGCAGCTCCTGATCGCTTGGAGCCACCGCA
The DNA here is from genome assembly GCA_033124195.1 of Coracias cyanogaster. Taxonomy (NCBI): domain Eukaryota; kingdom Metazoa; phylum Chordata; class Aves; order Coraciiformes; family Coraciidae; genus Coracias; species Coracias cyanogaster. The sequence continues at coordinate 10,239 of JAVSBS010023878.1, read as the reverse complement.
GAGGCTGAGCAGGGGTAGCCAGAGGCTGCAAAGAGGCACTGAGTCCAGCAGCCAAAATGACTCTGCCCTCAGCAGGGATCTGGGGAGAAAGCTGAGACTTGATGGTCTCATAGCTGGTGGGATCCAAGGGGAGAACCCCGCACCAGTCCCAAGTCCATGCCACCACTTGGATGACGTCTCCAAATGCATCAGTGTCACAACACAGGGTCACAGAGCCACAGAATGGTAGGGGTTGGAAAGGACCTCTGGAGATCATCTCGTCCAACCTCCCTGTCAGAACAGGTTCACCTAGAGTAGATTGCATAGGATGGTGTTCAGGAAGGTTTTGAATGTCACCAGAGGAGGAGACTTCACAACATCTCTAGGCCTTTTCCAGTGCTCTGCCACCCTCAAAGTAAAGAAGTTCCTACTCATGTTTAGATAGAACTTCCTGTATTCAGGTCTGTGCCCATTACCTCTTGCCCTGCCACTGGACACCACTGGAAAGAGTCTTGCCCCATCCCCCTGACACCCACCCATTAAGTATTCGTAAGCATCAATAAGTTCCCCCCCTTCAGTCTTCTCTTCTGGATCAACAACCCTGTATCCAAGCAGCTGGCTGCAGCTCAAGGTGGAGAAAAAGAGGTGGTGGAAACAAAACACGACCCGTCCAGGCCCACATCAACATGGGTGACCCAACCAAAACATGGCAAGCTATCATTTGCCACAGCTTCCCTCCTTTAGAGGAGGTCCCATTCAGTGCTGTGCTTCATTGCACCAGGAGTAGGGGAGGGGTTCAGCACATGCAGGACACACAGGAACATCTCCCACCTCGGCAGGATACTCCCACCCATCAATACAACAGGGATAGGCTGGATTCAACCCTACACTAACAACTGAATTTGCAGGACGGGTTGCAGGGGTTCGTGGCACAGTGAGGGGTGAGCATTCAGCCCTCTAGACCCCCACAGTGGACCCCCCCGTCCACCCTCCACCTCCAACCTGCACGTCTCTAGAAGGTTCCTCTCCAGAGCCCTGCTCCTGCACCTCAGGTGTTTTTTTCTCTTCTCCGCAGGGAGCACAGCTTCCAAGAAGGAAAATACAAAGCCCAAAGGGATTGACTTCAAGCGATGAAACAGGCTCTGCAAAGGAAGGTGTTTTATTCCTGCTCAAGGGGGTGCTTTAAAGAGCCTCCTTTTGTTTCCTCAAAGGCTGGGAAGGATGTTTCCCAGTCCCAGCCTGGCAGACTGCAGAAGGTGGAAACCAGGAGGAATTCAGGGAACTTCAAGGGCCGAGATCTGCAAGCAACAGCAGAGATTTCCCCCGCCCAAATCCCTTCACATCCAGCATCCTGCACTGGTCCAGCCATTCCTGCATCCCTCCACACCCCGCTCACCGCCCCAGAGGAGCATCTGCAGCAGCTGCAGGAGAGCCCAGCCCTGCACATGCAGCAGTTCTGCACAGCGTGCGAGGAAGGACCGAGTGATCCCTCACCCCCTCGACTACACCAACCAGCCCTGAAACTTCACCTCCGAGTTATTAATGCTGCATCAACAAAAACTGTGTTGGTGGGGGGTTGGGTTTTGGTTTTTTTTCCTTTCTTTCTTTTATTTTTGTTTCCAGCAGGCATTTTCCAGGGAGTTCTTTAGAGCTAGGAGGGGAAGAAGGAAGAACTGCACGGCTAATCCCTGCTGCGAGCAAAGTCAAGCCCTCCACCTCCAGCCGACATTGCACCTGTCCCAGCTGGAGAGGGAAAGCTGCCCCGTTCCTCCAGGTACCTCTGGACATCCCGCCATCCTCCCAGCCTCCTGGCCCCAGCAAGCCACCCTTCTGCAGCAGCTGCAGCATCCTCAGGGCTGCCGGGGTGTGAAGGACAGCAGGGTGGAGGGAGGTTTCCTTGGAGAGCCACCTCTGCAGTGCTGCTAGCTCGGAGGAGAAGCCAAGAACCCGATGGCTGCAAGCAAGGGACCCAGGCATCAAGCTTTGCATCCCTGCTGTGCTGCCCAGCTGTGCATTCCCCAGATCAATGGATGTATAAACGGGCTCCTTGCAGGACCCTCTGCTGCGGCTCTTAGCCAGAGCATTGCTCAGCACCAAGCCTGCAGAAGATACCTGCTCCTACCCCCCGCACCCATTCCTGGGGTGCAAGAGGAGCCCTAAAAACAAGTTTTTTCCCACGCATGGTGGCTGGAAAACAATAGTTAGGGCAGGCGGAGCAACGCCCTTAGCTCTGCTTGGCATCTTGTGGGCTGCAGCCAGCCTTGGAGGGACCTCTCCTGCCCAGCCTGGCTGGGTGCCCAGCTCCAGGGGGGCTTAGACAGAGCAGAAGCCCAGGACAGGAGGAGCAGAGGAGCTTCTCTGCCTCCCAGCGCAGAGGGATGGGTTTGCAGAGAGGGGAGGACTTCAGCAAACGACAAGGAGCGGCGCATGCAAAGAGATAAGAGAAGGTATTTACCAGGCAATCACTACAAGGTCCTGTGAATATAGTATTTGTGATGGATGAATAGACATATTATTACGGAACTTAATGCAAACCCTTTGCACCAAATGGTGACATGCGATTACTAGTTTGGAAATAACTAAGCTCATTATAATGAAACGCTTCAACTCAAATCCCCCTCCAAAGGATGGAGCTGACGAAGGAAGGAACCTGTGACGGGAACATACTGGGGGGGATTTGTTTAACCAGATCAGCCCGCTGGGCCAGCACAGCATGGTTGCTTGCCTCCAGCGTGGCTAAAGCCTGGATTGCCGGGAAGCGTAACCCACCGACCCGTGTGGACATGGTGGGCAGCACCCCACGCCCAGCGCTGGGCTCTTCTTGGCACGACCCTGCGTTTAAGAGATGAAAAGAAGCACCTTTCAATAATAAATAATAATGCTAACTATGTGTTTCTATAGCAACTCATCACCATAGCAGCTAAGCGCAGGAGGAAAACTCAGAGCTCATCCTGCCGTCTTCAGGGTGAGGAGGCAATTGCCCTCCTGGAGGTGGCTTCAGTGGTGGCAGAGATGTGACTTAAACCAACAAGCCACCTTCCAGGTTGCCTCTGAGCGCTGCCCTCCCCAGGATAGCTGTCTGGGAGGGGGCTGGATGCTCTGGAGAAGTGGAGTCTGGGATCCAAGGGGTGATGGGGGTATGTAGCCTCAAAAGAGCCAGGCATCGAGGTCAGTGCAACCCTCCTGAAGTCCTGGGGCTTCAGGGTGGCTGGAAGGAGAAAGGACAATGGCAGGGGACAACCCCCTCCATCCAGCCAGGAGGACACCGTGAAGGGGAGAGGACAAAGAGTGAGATACAACCAAAAGAGAAAATGCACAAAATTAGCCGTGCAAATGCCACCCCCCTAAACACATACATATCTCAGGGTGGCAGCTTACAAAACTCCACATGTTGCTCTGCCTTTTGCAATTGTTTCTGCACAAACCCTGTTTCTGTGCAAAGGGGTTTCCCAAAACAGTCCAGAAACTCACTTTCTTTAAGCTAGCAAGTCAAGCAGACGTGCCCATCCTAGTGGAGTTTGGGGGTTTTCTTCCCCCCTAAATTGCCCCTTAAAGACAAACCCAAGGACAAGCCTTTGATTAGCTCCACAAGTGGTGTGGTCGTATTCCCAGCTCACCTCCTCTCCCCAGCAAAGCTTTTTCCTCCAGCATAGAACAGCCTCCTGTCCCTCACCGCCTTGGAAAGCTTTGTCCCAACCAGCAGAAGGTGACACTGTCCAAGGGATGGGACAGTGGCCATTAGTGACTATCAGCATCTACATGATGCCATTCCTCAGGCTGGTGAGTGAGTTCCCAACAAGAACCTCCTTGGCTTTGTCATCTCACTTCCAAAAAGTGAGTCATTTGTAAAGGTCATTAGAGAGAAATGACTGTTAGATGGTGGCTAAAGGGACAGTCCCTTCTACAAGACCACCCTCATTTGGTAGATGGGGAAACAAGGAGCCAAGGGACTTGCTGAGGTCCATGGGGGCATCTTTCCAGCAAATCAAAGTCTCCCTTTGGCAGCCCAGAATAAGTTTCCCTAAAGTAAAATAAAGCCGTGTTGCACACTAAGCACTTGCTATTCCATCAATAGGCAATTGTAACAGGATACACCTCCTTAGTCTCTAAATGAGTTTTCTTTCCAGCGCTACCTTACAGACAAATCCCCTGTCACAAAAAAAAAAAAAAAACAACAAACAACCAACCAAACGAATAAATTCCTTTTTCACAATCAAATATGCTCTAGCCAAGCCAAACAGGGCAAAAAGTCTGCAAGGCTTTTCCCAACTTCCCAGCACGACCATCTGCCCTTCGGGGTGGGGTGGGAAGGAAAAGAAAGAACATTTAATAGAAGAAATGAAGTGGCAATTTCCCAATTCATCTGGGGATCAATACGTGGGGTCCTCGCAGTTTCTGCCTCAAAGGGGCTGAGCTCTCGCTGCCGAAGCCCAGACTGACACAACGCCAGTGCTTGACTTATGAGCACTTCATCTCGGCAAGATATTTTTAATTTAAGTCTTGCCGCAGTTGAGTACGGAGCCATCCAGGCTTTGATTTACCGCTAATTCCTCACTCCGATTCCTATAACTCTAAACTCGAGTCACCAAACAGCTCTACGCCGAGACGCTCACCAGCGAGGGTCTTCATGAATGAGCTCCTGGGGGGGCAGCTGGTGGCAAGTGCACATCCCTCCCTCCAGAAGAAACAACGAGTATATAAATATTAACCATCTACACGTGGTCCCCGAGTCCAGCATCACTTCACCATTGCAAAGGAAAGTGATTGTTGGATTAAAAAAAACCTCCGCCACCCTCCTTTTTCCTCCCCCATGTAGTGTTCTATGCTCAAGGAGAAATAACGAGTGGGTCGGGGTGGCTCGTTTTGCAAATATTAATATGCATTTGGTGGAGCGTTGGCTGCTAGGGTTCACCAAGCATCAAGATTTATCCCTCTGGCCCTTGCACGAGCTTGGAGGACGGGGAAGCGTGCGAGTATATCTCATGCAAATGCCAGTAATGGGAACCTATCCCGTACTATCTGCATTAGATCCACACATTCGTCCTGTCAGAAGGACAGGGAAATTCAAGTGCCAGTCAGCTCCCGTAAATCTATTGCTGATAGCTTGGTGGGAAAGCCCTGGCAGACCATTCGTGTATGGATAATATAGCTGGAAGGAAACTCGGAGACCAGGCGTGAAAGCCAAGAGAGATGGTGACACAAGGTCTCCCTTTTGGGTCACCAGTGCAAATCCAGCCATGTTCAGAGGCAGGTTTTTGTTTATTCCTATGCAAAAGAAGCCCATGAATCTCGGCCTCTTGACTCCGGGGTCTGGATTTCTGTTTCAGGCCGCGCAGGATTTAAAAAAAAAACCCACTGGAGAACCTTCTTGGCTGCAAAACCTGGAGTAAAAGCAAGTCACAGAGTCTTCAAATGACCTCTCTGTTTCTAGTGAAATCCCCCCTGAGTAAGGTCAAAGCCATCTGCTGATAGGCAGCATGGTGGGGATGGAGGTTTCAACCCACTGCTCCCTCTCAGGCCTTCAGGCTCTCCTCCAGCCCTGAGAACTTCCTGACTTCTACAAACTACAGTATTTGATATAGAAACAGCTGGGAACATTACAGCAGCAAAGAGCTGGCTTCCTCCATGGCTCCAGGAATCACTTTTGAAGAGCTCATGTCCCCAGAAAGGTTGGCATCAGCCAGAGCATTGAGCTGCACAGAGTAGAGGTGTCTAAAATGAAAAGACCATCAGGTCTCCAAACCAAAGGCCATCTCTAAGTGCTCACAGAGGGGTTTTTTTTCCAAAGGGAAGGGTTGCAGGACAGATGCCACACTACACTGGCTCCCATTGCAGGGGATGCAGGGCAGAGACTTGGCACCTCTTACCTGGGGGGCTGCTCAGCATCATATGAGGTGCAACCAAGCAAGGATGAGCTGAACTTCACAAGAGCATGTGCATCAAGGAAGAACAAAGAAAACCACACAGTCACAGTGGAATGAGTCAAAATAAAAACCTAAAAGGAATGTCAATTCCAGGAAATTGCCACAACACGTCTCATTTTTGAGATGATCTCTCCATTAAAACTATCTTGTACCCAATTTTAAAGATAGAGGAACCAAGGTTCATGAGACCACAGCTGGCCCCTGGCCAAAGCAGCACCCCAGGGTGAAATTTTCTCATTTTAAAGCACCCATCTGTCATCTTAACTGGGAAAATTTCCATCTTGGAAGTGTCCTGATCTGCCCAAGCACTGCTCTTGGCTGTTGAGGCTCCAGGGCAGGAGACCACTCACTGCTCTCATCTCCAACTACTACTTGAGGTTCAGTTTGGATTTCACGGCATCGAGTGAGGATTCCCATCAAGATATGCAGCCTGAGCCTTTCGCTTCTCCATGCCTCAGTTTCCCAATCTGCACAAAGGGGCTGAGAATCCTTCCTCACTGTTTTAAAATCCTTCCGAGTCTGAGTGAAAAACATCTCGGGAGCCCTAAGGATTTGTGGCTGTCTTTTGCGTCGCATGCTCCTCAAGAGCTCAAGCCTATGGGATATAAAGTGCTTTTCACCCGAAGACGGTCACGCAGGGAAGCACACTCATCACTGATACCCTGCAGTAAGTCAGTGGCTTGCCCAGACTCTCTGCACAGACGGGAAGCCTCGTTGCCTTGGGCGCCTGGAGTGGCTGATGTCCATTAACCCGAGCCTTGCAAGCCAGAAGGACGGAATAAGAAAGAGCCCTAGGAAGCCTTTAGTCACACTGGTGGGGACCAGAAAGGGCTTTTTATTTGAGCATCAAGCGGCTTGAGGGCTTTAGGATGGGAAACCATCATAATCCAAACTGCATCCCTAGCTGGGGAGGGGGATTCATGGGCAGGACATGAGACATCTGAGTGCCAGCACTGCGGCTGCAAAGGGGTGATGTTGGGGGTCAACCTCAGCTACAGAGGACCTCCCTTTAAGGGGGTATTGTGAATAATAAATCAAGAAGAGGCAAGTGACTCCCAGCGCAGGCCATGCCGTTTTGCTGGAAAACACCTGTAGGCAAATGCCACGCCGCAAACTTTGGCACCGCTAACTCCAAAACTCAGACGCTCTTACCTCTAACACCCTCCCCACGTCAGATCCCAAAGTGGAGCGCGTGTCTACCACGCCAACATCATTCTCAGCTTTTCAGGAAGCTTTTCAGGGTTCCCTTCCAAACAAGAAATTCGTTCCTACGCAGCGTTAACCCTCGGCACAGCCGAGTATCGTAAAACCTCGCAAGGCTTTGCACCCTGGGGCGTGCGAGCGCGCAAATCAAACCCCGGCACTCTGGGAAGGCGGTAGGGTTTATTGCAACCACTGAACATCGAGGAAATGGGGAGATGGAAACAAAGCAATTCGGTAACAGGAAAAAGATGCAACACAAAAAGGGGCTCCAACATCCCCCCTCCCTTCCTCACCCTGCAAAAAACAGAGGAGTCAACACAAAACCAGCTCCGGCAACCCACTGGCCCCCCAGGAATCTGGCTGCCAAAGACGGTTGCTGCCTTGCCGGCAGCAGATCTCAGCTGCTGTCATGCCTGCGCTGAGCTCTCTTTGGCTTGGCCACATCTCCAGGCTGTCTAGCACTAGGCTCGCTGCGGGTGCAGAGGGAGATGCAGGCAGGTGAGCGCGTGAGGAAAGGCTCGGCTATTTCCCTCACCCCGCGGAGAAGTTCAGCATCCCTCCGAGGATTCCCAAGAGCGCTCATCCTTTCGCCAGCCAGGTGCCGGATGGCACGCGGCGCAGATTTAACACCAGCCTCCCGCGCCTACGAGGCAGTTACGATCATCAGGCGAAAGCTTCCCAACAGCACCGTGATTGATCATCAGCCTGTATTTCGAACCACCCGTCTTGGACGCCAGCAACACTTGGATCGCGCGGCTGTCATTTAGTTTGCATGTTATTGATATCGCCGAGCGCCGCGCTTTTAAGATGGGGATGGAAAGGGAAAGGCTTGGACTGGTCCTTTCGGAAAAGAGACACCCTGATGGAGGATGGGTCTGGGTAGAGGAAGGGAGAAAAGCCCAGGCTTTCGTGACGGGGCTGGGGTTGTGTGGTTAAACCTGGCTGCGCACGAAAAGCAGGCGCACATCTGTTGCACCTCCTGAAGCCCAGCTCTAGAGAAGGGTCCCACGCACAACCAACCAACCCCACGCTTCCAGACACAATGAAACCACCAACACAACGCTGCTCGCATCTCCCAGACCTTAAGACAGTGGCTTAGCCGGGAGGAGAAAGCACCTAATCTCACACTGGGAGGCACACGCTGTAATTAAAATCACAGAGGCGGCGAAGGCAAAGCAAGCCTATGCTCTACTGGTTCTCTACCCACTCACGGATTTTAACCGGCTTCTCTAAAGCAGACCCAGGTGAGAGAGAGGACAGATAAAGGAAATAAGTTAGCACGCTTTATGCCTTCCAAAATACGTGTGCAGGGCTGGTGCACTCTCCAAGATAAGTCTCTAGAAGGCTGCGAGCGGTCGCATCGGTTGTAAAAAATCCCAACACCGGCATTGTTCCCCCAGAATAAGAGCATCCCCCGGCAGCCCCAGGGGTCCTGGTCCAAACCTCCCCTCTCTGCACTCCCCCAACCTGGAAAGCTTCCGACTCCCTTCATTTTCCCCAGAACCTCCCCATCCCAGGCATCGCATCCCAGTGCCGGAGGGAAGCCATGAAAAATCAGGTGCATCTCCAGCGAGCTCTTTGCCTGGAGAGCAAAGCGGAGCAGACACCGGGTGGAAGTTTGAGGGGAGAGGAACCACGGCCACACACTTTCCACCTGGTCCCTTCCACGAAGGCAAGTCCTGCAGGTCCGACACCCAAACCCAAGCGCATCCCTTCCCAGGACGGGGCAAGCAGATGGGTCTCCAGGAGAAGGGTTTCCTCTGGGCTGGGTATGGAGCCACACGCAGCCACTACAAACCCAGACTGCTGGGGCTGAGCAAGTGGGTTTGTTTATCTGGGAGGAACTCCTCTGCTGCCGGAGTATTATCTTTCCACCAAACCCATGCGCGGCTCGGTGTTCTGATCACTTCTCCCTGTCTCCGTAATTTCAGGGCATATGTCTGATAGAGCAAGAGCATCAACACGCAGGTTTCGCTTGCAGCACACCCAGGCACGGAGGGAGGGTAGTCAGCGCTGACTCCGCAGCCGGGATTTTGGGCGGTCAAACTCTCCAGCATCTTGCAGGAAGGGAAATGACAAGGGGGTCCCCGTCCCCCTCCGCCCATCACCGACCCCATCCCTCCTGGGTGTTCCCCTGTCCCCATCCACCGGTCACCCGGGAGATGCTGATCCTCTCCGGGAAAGGGCTTTGCCTCCAGCCCCGTCCAGCCGCAACCTCAGCGGGAGCAGGAAAAGTTTGGAAATGCCTCCAACCCCTCGCCCGGGAAAGGCTCCGGAGCACCGAGGGAGGGAAAGTACCAACCCCCCCCCCCGCTCCTCCTTCCCGAGGAGAGGAAAATCCGCAGCCGGGGACTTGCTGCGATGCTGGAGCCGCTACCTCCGGGGAGAAAAGTTGAGCTATGGGCATGGGGAAAAAGCCACCGGGGAAGACACCGGGCACCGCGTCCCCACCGCGCTGGGGATGGTTTTTTGGGGGGGGGGGGGCATGTGTAATACCGGGGCTCACCCGCTGCGAACCTCCCCACCCTCAGCATCCTCCCGAGAGGGGCGGAGGGGCCGTGCCCGGCCACCCCCGGCTCAACCCGCTGCCCGCGGGGGTCCCCGACCCCTTCCCCATCACCTAAGGGTGGGAAGAAGCGGTGGGGACACCTGCCAAGGCCACCACCTTCCCCTCCCAAGTCCCCCTCCACCCCGGCCAGGTGTGGAGGGCAGGTACCGCGGCAGCCCCGCCGGCCCTCCCGGCGCATCCTCCCGGAGCATCCTCCCGGAGCATCCTCCCGGAGCATCCTCCCGCCAGCCCCCGCTGCCCGGGCGGGGCAGGGGGGGGTGGGGGTGTGGGTTCCTTACCTGGGAAAGCTCCTCGCTTGCTTTTGGCTGGATTTTGCTCTCTAAATCTCTCTATCTCTATATTTCTCCTCTCCTTTCCCCCCACTTCAGTCTTCAGAGCAGGCGCCGCATTGACACTGCAGATGGTCTCTGTGTGTGTGTGTGTGCGTGTGCGTGTGTCTCTCTCCAATCCCAAATACTCCACGGAGGCGGAACACGGAGCCCCTCTCTCGGCACTGGGCAAACCGTGTCTGGCTCGCCCAGAGCAGGAGAAGGGGGGGTGGGGAAGGGGAGGGGGGGGGGGGGG
>JAVSBS010023876.1:0-11052 GCA_033124195.1 Coracias cyanogaster | reverse complement strand
GTGGAGGAGCTGGGCCCCCAGGAACCGATGGCAGGAGTGTCTGCAAGAAGACTCCTGAGGGGCTGTTGCTGAGTTCAATGTTGGCCTGTGTGATCAGGCAACTGATGGCAGCACAAAATGATGATGGCTGAATCAGAACAACACATGGTCCTGCACAACATCCATCTCTAAATTGGAGAGATACGTATTTGATGGGTGAAATATTCAGGGAATAAGGGGTTGGCTGGCTGGTCACATCCAGAGAGTAGTGGTCAACACCTCAATGTCCAGATGGAGATTAGCAATGAGTGGTGTCCCTTAGGGGTCAGTACAGGGACCAGTACTGTTTAGTATCTTCAATGGCATCGTGCAATCAAGTGTGCCTTCAGCAAGTTTGCAGATGACACATAGTTGACATGACTGAGGGATGGGATACTATTCTGAGGGACCTGGACAAGTCTGAAGAGTGAGCCCATATAAACCTCATCAGGTTCAACAAGGCCAAGTGCAAGGTCCTGCACATGTGTCAGGGCAATCCCCAATATCTATACATTGGTCTGAGGGCAGAGTTTGTAGTTTCACCTGCATTCGGGAGAGTTGTCACTTGCAAACCTGTCACAATCCACTGCAGATGCTTAGACCAGAAGCACGATGTCACCATTTTGCTTTAAGAACTCTGCTAGATTAAGCAGAAATATTTCCATGAAAGCTCTTAAGCAGATTTTCATGAAGTCATCATAAACTTTTCACGGAAAGCCTTTCTAGACTACTCACTCCCCAGATTTCCTTTTAGGATATTAATTCATTCGGATTAATTAGAACTATGCAAATACATATATGCATGAGGACAGGTACTGCTAGCAGAGAGAACAAATCCATTGTTTAAAATAGAAAGTAGCCTCATCTTGATAGGAACCTTGGTTCCTTCCTAGCTTTATAATCCCAGCTCAGGGATGTTCATATATACTAGAAACTTGTTTAGATTGAGTTGAGGTGGCTTTAAGATACTTGCACAGACCTGAGGCTCTGGTATCATTACCAAGCTGACACAAGAAGCTAGATAAACATCTTGGCTAGTAAAATACTGACCCCAGAACTCACAACTGAGGTACCTTTCTTGAGAGAAGATCAATGGTAATTCCACTCAGCTTCATAAAGGCCTTTAAATAAGGCCTTCTGGAGTGAATGCGAGCGGCAGAAGTCACACAAAAAGTATATTGTGAACAAGTCAGGCTGGACATTACAAACAAATCTTGGTTCTGCAGAACAGAAAAGCATATCTGTGCTTTTTACACTAGTGATGGAGAAATTTTGCAGCCTAATGGATGCAGCAGATTTTGTCACATGCATAGACTAGACCCGAGGAGACCAGCCATCAGACAAGCAGTCTCTCATGTTTCTCTTGTGTCATTAAGACTTCAGGCAGAGCCGTGTCCCACAAAGAACAACCCATATCCTTTAAAATTTTGCATGGCAAGGATGACCTAAGTAAGCAAGCAGTTGCTCCCTTTCTAAAAGGACCACTGGTGAGGACTTCTATTACTGCCTCAAGCAGGTAACTTGGTAATGACATTCATGAGCATTAGTTTGAGCCAGCTGTGGTTTGCAACACAAAAATGCACCAACAATCAGCCAATATAATCAAGCTTCTAATCAGGGAAGTAACCAAAAGACCTCAAAATAGACCACAACTACCTGTTGGAAATTAATTTGTATTTTATTTTTATTACTGCTTTAATCAAACTATGGTGAGGTGCAATAAAAGAAAGATAGAACCTTTTTAATGCCCTAGGGAGAAAGTTGCCAAACTGAGGCAAGGCATTAATATTTTTATGACTAAAGGCCAACTTTATTTAGTGAATGAAACAGGACACCTTTATAGTGCTAAGACAATCAAGGATCCGCTTCAAAAGGGGCACGTACTGTGTCATTATGGCCTTACAAGAACTTGTATTTAGCACCACCACCTCCAACTCCCCAGCAGTTCAGTGTTTGGGAGAAAGTATCACAGAACCCTGAAAAAGGCATGACAGATATTTTACTCCTTTCAGAGGAGGTTTGCCAGCAGCCTTTCATTCTTTCTGGGTTAAACAGTTGAATCTCTCCCCACCTGGGGCAGAAGGTGATACTGCAAAAACTTACAAGTCACAAAGCACATTTCTGGTCTGATTCACAAGACTACGACATGCAGATCTTGCTCTGTTCTCGGCATTTATTTCTTATCACACTGACTCGCAAACCTGAATTTGAAGCTGAGCTTAACATATCCAGTTCTCAAAAATGGGTGCAAATGGTGGTTTTGTAGGGACTACCACATCAGTCCAGATGTATTCCTTAAGAGGCACATCATGCCCGTGAGAAATCATATTAAATCTCGGTGGAAATTAATGTCAGAATAACATGCAAGTCCCATCTTTGATAGCAGCCATCACCCATGCAATGGGGAGAGACACGAGTCGGGGATTTTGCCTGTGGAGAGAAGCATGTCTTGCATTTTGTTCTAAAAAGGTTTTTGGAAACTTGGAAATGTCTGAGGACTACTATTCTGCCCATTTAGATGAATGATAAAGTGGCACATGGGGGAAATAAAGGCCCCTTCCTGACACATTAAAAGAGTGGAGCTTTTTATGCATCATCAGGGAAACATTCATTGATTTCACAGAGACGAGCTGGATAATGGAATTCAGAGCCTTTCAGTTGCAGTCACCAAGTCAGCTGCAGGTCATGAGCGACAGGAAAAAATCATCCCATTGCACTTTGGCAGTGTATGAAGCTAGCTTACATCCCTAAAGAAAATCTCACCATGACCTCATTTTGTATCAAAAAGACACCAAAACTACGATTGCGAGGATGGTCCCTCTGAGACTTCTACTGGTATCAAAAATCGTGAGGAAAAACAACCCAGATAAAGCTACACCAAGAAATAGTTTGCTACTTGTCAAAACCATCTATAGTTAAGGGAGAAAAGTTTGAATGACTCAGTCAACTAATTATGTAATTAAGATTTTGTACAGTGCCATGACATTGTTCTAGTATATGACATGTAAAAATCATCCAGCGTGGATAGCAAATACATATTTTAGTAGTACTTGCCAGATTTTCTAGCTATTTGTATTTGATACTAGATCTATTTTAGGAGAAATTAGTACGTCTATTTACATTTTAAGCAGCGGCTGCAGCCTCTGTGCAAACATTTCAGGATTCTTTTTTCACATCAAGAGAAAAAGGGTGGTGGAAGGTAGCCAGCTCCCTTGCCTTTGCTAAGGTGAAAGAGGTAGAGAGAATTAGTCCATTCTGTATAAAAGTGAGCTTGGGCAGCATTTTCTGCATGCTAGGCAGAACATAAGGGGTGGTAGAATCATAACAAATAAGTTCAGCAGAGATCAAGACATCACTGTCCCTCAAGGAAGGATCAGTTGTACCTGGATAGTTTAAAACATGTTATCTAAGTTGCAGCCTCTCAGCAATGAGGATTCTCTACTGGTGTACTTTCCTGCTTCTCTACCCTCCCTAGCATCTCAAGAGGATGATTATCTATCTTTACTAAGAGCACAACCCTCAATTTTCAGCTTTTGCTGATTTATGACTCAAATTCTCCACACAGCAACTTAACCTCGTTACTTGAATCCTCATATAATATGAGTCCCTTCTCTACTGAGAGATTTTATATATTAAGCTCAGAAAGGCAGCATTCTTGGTCCCTGTACTAAATGATCCTTCCTCAGCTTCCTGACCTACAACTTCATGTCACTCTTGGAAAAATTAAAGTTGAGGAGAGGGTTAGATTCTATTGGCTTTTAACTGGACTTTAGCACTCTGCTTCCATGCTCTCCACTGAAATTCTCAAACATATCTGGACATTGGACAGAAAAATAGTCAGAGCTAACATTTGCCTTGCTTCTAAGCCCAGAACAATCCATGCAAAGTAAGGTTCTACAAAAGAAATCCTGAAAAAAGAGATAGATTCAATGTTGATTTATCATTCCTAATGATTTTTTAAAAAGAAAAAAAGAAACCTAGTTGTCTTTTGCCAATGTAACGCTTGAGATGGCAATGGCTTCTTCATGAGACAGCTGATACGGCAACTTCTGTATTATTTTGCCTTCCTTTTGCCGAGAAGTCAAGAGTTTAACGGGCTGTACATGGTTTTATAATGGAAGTGCAACCACTGGTATTGCCAAAGCGCTTTGAGCTTTGTTAGAGTGACATCCAGTGGCACATTAAAGGTTTCTTGCTTGTGGCAGCATATCAATGTCTACTTGTGCACTATCGGCTTTAAAAACAATTCTTTCCATGATCACGTCGGTAACTGGGACATAAAAAGGAAATGCATCTGCTGAAGCCTTCAGACTGGGTTGCCTGAAGTTGAGTATGTGAATTGATTTTTAACTTACCTATAAAAATGACCTGCTAGTGGTGAGAAAAGCATGGCACTCTACTTTGTTATGGAATTTGTGGGTGCCTGAACATTCGGAGGAGCAGGGATCTAGTACCCGCTGCTGAAAATCCCAGCTTGTGGGTTTCAAAGACCAGTCATCTCACAAAATTCCTTAATGTGTACATTTACAAAATAACCACTATTCTGCTGGGAATTGGAGAATTAAAACCTAAGAAAAACTTATCGCTTCATTTCTTCTAACATCGCATTTAAAATCCAGCTGTTCTGGCACAAAAAGCATTAGAATCTTAAAAAATAGATCCCTGTACACAACTTTTCCCCACGTCCTGCAAGAAGGAACCTAACAGGACAAGTCAGGGGTAGACGGAGTGTTCAATGTCACAGGAAAAAATGCTGGTGATTGCAAGCCAAGCTAATATTCACCAGCAGCAGGCAGTCACCATGTTTTGAGCAGCAGGGAAAACCCACTTTAATTCTTGACCAGTCAAAAAAACAACAGGGAGGCAACAAAAAACAGTTCAAAGGCGTCTTGGCCCTTCTCCACAGAGGGCATGTCAAAAATACGAAAGGGCCAAATTTGAGGTAGAAGAAACATGTCAGAAAGGAGGCATGGGACCAGCTTGGAGATGTTCTGCCATTCCAATAAGAATTACAGTCTGTAGTACTGCCTACTTCCACATGCTTAAAACGTATCCATTGTTTTATTGTTTATTGTTTTAACCGTATATGAACAGACATGCCCAATGTCCTAACCAATTTCAACATTGGGGCATAGTTTAAACACTCTTCTATACAGGAGGATGGTAGAACCATGCTTTGTCCAGCACGTATTTTTTATTTGAAACAAAATTTGCATTGATACGGAGAACATACTTCCATCTGAGTCCAGACCCTCCGTGTAAACTGGTGGTTCAAAGAACAACATAAAAAAAGACAGAAAGGGAGAATCTACCTCAGTATAAGATCGGCAGAGGTGATGCCGTGTTCATATTTCACATATTGCCAACTTTTCTAATCTTTGTAACTAACTGCTGTGGAGAAGGTATTAAATCACATAAGAAACTACATCCTTCCTAGGCTTATGGGGTACATTTGCCTCCTAGCTTGGTCTCCAAATGCACTGAAAGCCTTTTTGCCAGGCAACTAGAGAAATAAAAATAAGGCCTATACTTTGAGCAAGGGCCAGTTTTAAGGTCACGATAGAAAATGAGATTAAACAAATCCAATTGCACCTTGGCAGCAGCTGGAGGCTCAGTCTACCATAGCAGAGGACTGATACATCAGCTGAACTCTGTGGTGCTACTGAGGGAGGTCACTGACAATCTAATCCTTAACGCAATTTCTTTTGTGTGGAGGAGAGGAAAAGTGTTCATATGAGGTGAGCCCTGGGCCAAACGGGTGTATATCAGACAGGAGGAAAGTTGCACATTTTGAGCATCGACTTTTCCAAGAAAGAAGCCACCGGAGTTTTATATCAGAAGAACCGTTGAGACAAAACTTGAAGAGTAACAGCAAAAGAGGCTAATGTATTTATTTTTTAGTCCCTCCTTCCCCACACTGTTCCTGGCACAACGTGGAGTAAAATGGAGAAAAGTTATTAAAGGGTGAGAGAATTATCACAGAATCATTTAGGTCAGAAAAGACCCTTAAGATTGAGTCTAATCATTAACCCAGCACTGCCAGGTCAACACTAGCCCATGTCCCTCAGCACCACATCTACATGTCCTTTAAATCCTTCCAGAGATGGGGACTCCACCACTGTCCTGGGCAGCCTGGGCCAGGCCTTGACAACCCTTTTGGGAAATGAATTTTCCCTAATGTCCAAGCTAAACCTCCCCATGTGTAACTCAAGGCCATCTCCTCTTGTCTTATCGCTTGTTCCCTGAGAGAAAAGACTGACCTCCATCTTGCTATAACCTCTTTGCAGGGAGCTGTTGAGAGTAAGAAGGTCTCTCCTGAGCGTTCTTTTCTCCAGGCTAAACCACCCCAGGTCCCTCAGTCAGTCCTCAGCTAACTTAGTAGAAAACACTCTGGCTTTCATAATGCTCATCAGCTGCATCAAGCCTTTAGCATGGAGGCAAAAAAAATCTACTTATATGAACTAAAAGAGGTCTTCGTATATCCTAGGTAAAACAATGCAGAGCAAACAGCAATTTCACCCCAGTAAAGAGTTTCCTTTGCAAGTTTTCTTACTGCAGCATGAAAAGCGCTACTATGCAGACCAGCATCACACAAGAATCTGTAGCAGAAATGGGGAATTTAGTTGTTGCTGTATTTTGCATTATGTACTTAGCAGCGTAGACATGTTTTTCTCATAGGATTACAAGTACATAAACCTCTCTCCTTTTTTATGTCTACAAGCAATCCAGTCTATTTACAAGTGGCAGCTGAATTTATGTTCAGCCTCCCATCTGCAGTAATGCCATGTTGTAAAAGCAGAAAAACTATTTCCAGTAAAACAGATACAGGATAAAGTCCCAGGCCTGGTGCTTTAGCCACTGTCCTTTATCTCGTGCTTTCCTTCGGCATATTTAACGGTGCTTGAGATCCGAGTGTGCAACGTAAACATAGCTTAACACACAATACAAAATCTCCTTGAAAAGAGAAAATGGCGGAAGCCATTTTAAAACATTTTCAGAAGCCAACGTTGCTCAGACAGACAAATCTAGTTTTGACATGTGCCCCAAAAATAACCATGTCAGACTCAGAACGTACATCTACATAAAGAAGGTTAATGAACCAGGCAAATCGTACTGCACAGGAAACAAATGCCAAATCTTGCTCTTAGCTTTTTCTTGTGAGTCAGTGGCTGCTGTGGGAATGGGGGTACTAAAATAAATAGTACCACATACTTAGTGCAGTTGGAACATTCCAAAATGCCATGAAGCTGTCAGTCTGCATGTCAGAATCCAAGTGCAGGCTTGGCAGGAGAAAGGCATGGTAAATTCTGAGCTTTAAATAGTCACCATCTTTTACAGTTGTTTATTAGCAGTAATGGGAGGAAGGCCTCCTCATGATTGCAAATCAGGCTCTTTATTCAGAACTGCACCATAATTACCTTTTCATGGGAAATTTGTAAGGAATACATATTTATGTCTGAAAGAAAAATCCTAGTCAGAGGCGATGAAACAATTACAATTATTTGAAGATGCTCAGTGCTCCAATTCAAGATTAAACTTGGAAGAATTAAAAGGTTTGGGGGAAGGTGGGTTTGAAAAAGAAGAAGAACAGTTTTAAATGATACTGGCAGAAACTCAACAGCGCAACTACTTTAAAGAATCACAGAATGCCCAGGGCAAATCCTGAGGGTCCAAGCTCAGTTTTTAATCAGCTATTTCAAGGAGCTCTCAGATTAGAACTTAAGGACATTGGTAGACCACCAAAGGTCCAGTTGCACAGCTGCTTCACTGAGAAATCTCCCACTAACATCTATGGTCTCTCAGTTGAAGCCTCAATGTGAATTGTTCCTTGCTTGACTTTTTTTAGCACATCCTGCCCTATCTCAGGTTTTGTTTTTTTTTTTTCCTCTCAGACAGCTACTTTTCAGGTCTGCAGAGATACTGAAGGCTTTGCTTTATATGCAGATGCAATTAAATACATATAAGCACCTTGTTCCCATTGTCCTTTGCTGCCTGCTTATCAAGTACATCTAATTTAATAGGCGGTAGGAGTTTTGCTTCAGCTATTAATTCTGTTGCCCAGACAGTCAATAAAGCATCTGGGAACCATGGTCATGACTGAGGACTGGCTGGACAGTGGGGACATTTAAGTTGTGTAGACTGTATGTTCTGAGATGTTCTTCGGAAATACTTGACAGGATTCAAATCGAGCAAGAACAAAGTGAGGGCAAAAAAAAAAGAGTAAAATTTGAATTTGACTTTCAAGGTTCAAGTAACTAGACCTGATCTCTCTCTCTCTCTTTCTCTCTCTCTCTATATATATACACATATATAGACTAGATCCATACATCTAATTTATGTGAAAGAGTGACCAGGAATAAAACTGATTTTACTGGATGAAGTGGCTGTTTGTGTGGTTTTTGTGGGTGGTGTTGTTGCTGGTTTTGCTTGCTTTTAAATGAAACATAGTTCACCTAAGATCCATTGAGTCATAAGAGTTTTCTACAAGTCTTCCCAAAGATCCGAAGGAACAGTTTATTACATGTAGGAATATAACAACTTGAAGAAAAAAAGAAATATTTACCAACACCTTCTTATTGTGGCCTTGACAAGATAATTAGGAGAATTAGTCATCAAAACTCAGCTGAGGGTTCGTTGTGTTACGATCTAGACCATCTCAGGCACACATAAGAGCATAAACGTTTGGGAGTGATCACACTGGTAATATTTCCTTCTAATTTTTTTAAAAGCCACATCACTGCCTTACGCTGCCTATTTTATGCTTGATACGGCTGTTCAACGCAAAGCACTTTGTCTTTCACATGGAAACAATTTAATTCTGCTCCAAAGAAAATGACATGACATTTTTTTTCTTGAGAACACTACAACTACTGTTCAATATAACAATTTGAACACAGTAGTAATGCCTCAATCACCGAGGAAAAAAAATAAATTACGGTGCACATCTACCTTCTCTCTCCCACCAGATATGTTGTGGGTCATCGTTTTTCTTTATACCACACATTATTTCCCATTAGTTTAAACATCTGTTGCAGTCTCACTGAACTCTAACACCACAACAGCAGCTTCAGCATGAAGCTTTGGAGATATTTAATTTAAAAAAGAAATGTTCTTACAGCTTCTCTGTAAAGACTATAAATGTATTCTTCACACGACCGTAGGGATCTAAGGAAACCTCTCAACTCCATGTCCCCTGGTTTAGACGCTGAGCTACGTGGACAAGCTGATTTTATGTTGGCATGTGCTGCCACCTAATGATGCAGACACCAAGTCTTGCGACAAAAAAAACAGAACCACATCAAGAAAAGGTGCAATTGTAGAAAGGGCTTGCAAATCTAATCACCTGAAATGCTGTATGCCAAGTGAAGAAAAGAACCAGGAAAAGCTGATGGTTACAAACAGCAGGCTTGCACATATTTTTTTTATATACAAACCCATAGATTCATCAGGTTTAGACCAGTTCCAACCAAAAGATGTCCCCACTGCGCCACAAAGATGCTGTTAAAAGGTGTCTTTCTGGAGCACCTAACAGCCCAGAAGGCTACAGTTGTCTGATACCTCAATTCTCCACCCTCACCGAGCAAGGAAACCTTTCCCAGGGGACTCCGCTACATCACTGCAAAGGACAGTGGAGAGCCTGCAAACAGCACAAGCTGTTTTCTCTGATTTCAGCTTGGAAATAGAAATTTCAGCTAAGGGAAAGCCGATTTTTCAGTCAGATATTTCATCCATTATTTACATCTTTATAGGAAGAGATAGCCTAGCTGTTTCAGCTAATTGCACGTAAATGATGCACGGTAGCTGCTGCAAGAAAGCAGCATTCCAGAGTGCAAAGGGAGCTCGTAGCACTGAGTTTGAGTATTCCTTGGAGAGTTCTCTTCATCCATGAAGTTACTACAGGAGCTTTTATTAATTAATCAACGCAGAGATGAAAAACTAAATTTACTTCCCTCAATCCTGTACTTTCACCCAGTCCAACCTGCATGTTTTTTTTCCCAAGACAAAACAGCTTCCAATACAGAACTGTATCATTGCGTTCAATATTTTTGTATAAAACCCCAAAACTCTAGAGAAATACAAGCAAATTAAACTCCTTCAACAGAATAGGTAAAAGCTTGTTTTCACTCTATCTTGATATACCAACTCCAAGGACATCGAAGCTCATTCAGGCTAGGGAAGTGCAATAGGACTACTCCAGACTAGGTGTTAGAGTTCCCAACAAAAAAATAAAAGGTTTTGAGAATACTTACTGAAAAAATTCTTAAACAGAAAAGAATGTTAAAGCATCTTACTTGAATGATCTATGTAACTAGGATTTTTTAACTAGCAACAGGACTGTAAAACAGGAATTCAAACTGCACACAAGTGGGATAGGTAGTACAGGAACTTGGGGACACTGAGGTTGGCAAGGGGAGGAATAATTGAGAAACAACTTGCGCATTCTGCCAGTCCAAAGCCTGCAACAATTTTGCCAGTTGAGACCATGGTACACAGAGGCCTCCAACATAATCCAGAAATACCTGAAAAAACACAGACTAATTCCAGACTTTACAATGCTAGAAAATAAGTTGAGACAAAACTCTATCATCCACCCCATGCTTCCCTACTTGTTGTGGGCTTCAGAAAGGTAGCAGAGATCCCAGATACTGCATTAATGTATCAGCTCCAACAGCCACCCACAGCATCTCCTCCATCATTCTTCTTCCCAAAGACAGCTGCTTCTCTCTACCTCCTCTTAAATCACCTTCCTTTCCTTCCCCCAGTTGTGGTCACCATGTTCTGCCCACTTGTTTTAATTAATCCAATTAGCTAATAGCCTCCAACACCACCACTTCCTCGTCCTCCTACCACAGAAGCAGAGGTTTTACCCTGAATTGCATTGCAGAGGAGGCACAAGTGTCTGGGGTCGGGGGAAGGAGAAAAGTGGTACCTGCAGAAGCAGTAGGCCCTAAAGCTTGGGAAGGAGAAGGAGAAGGAGAAGGAGAAGGAGAAGGAGAAGGAGAAGGAGAAGGAGAAGGAGAAGGAGAAGGAGAA
>JAVSBS010023875.1:8658-34804 GCA_033124195.1 Coracias cyanogaster | reverse complement strand
AGGGATGGTGACTCCACCACCTCCCTGGGCAGCCTGTTCCAGTGCCCAACCACTCTCTCAGTAAAGAATTTATTCCTAACAGCTAATCTAAACCTCCCCTGATACAACTTGAGCCAATTTCCTCTCGTCCTCTCATTAGTAAATTGGGAGAAGAGACCAGCACCAGCCTCGCTACAACCCCCTTTTAGGTAGTTGTAGAGAGCAATAAGGTCTCCTCTCAGCCTCCTCTGTACAATACAATACAAGCTCCACTGTTAATTGAGCCAAGGGAAAATGGGAACAGTCAACAAGATGAGGGAGACTCAAGGGGAACATCCTTACAATATTATCTACCTTCTGGCAAGATCCAGTTTTCTGAATTCCCTCCAATCCCTCTCCCGCCCTGCCTGACCTTGAGGCAAGTCAGAGACTAGACTTAGGTGAATGATGTTTGGCCACAGCCAATGGGTGTGCGCAACGGACACTGCCTGGTGGACTCACTTCCTGACAGCCAAACAAAACTCAGGCTGTAGCATCATGCAAAGTTGTGCCCATCAGTACAGCCACAACAACTTTTGATGAGAGCTTTCCCACTCCTCACCTGGTTCTGCAACTCGGCCAATCGATGACTGCAGCGCACATGAGACTCCTCCTGTGAAGAAAACGCAAGGATTTCTGTTTTGGTCTTCAGTTTGGCCAGGACCATGGTCTATATTCAACTTCTATTAGGTCTATACCAGGGTGTTGCTGCCACTGGGATTTGCCATTGCTCTTCTGTATGGCCAGACTCTTCTCCCACCACCCAAGATTCTGTTCTCACCTGTGTAGAAGCGGGCGTCTTGTGTGGGGCAGATTCAGAGAGAGAAAATGCATCTGGCAGCGACTGACCACTACAATATCTCTTCAGTCTCCTGCGTTCACGTTCCACCTGCATGTTGGATAGGAGAAAGGGTCACAGAAACCTGCCACCAAAAGGAGCAAAAGGACCTCTGGAGATCATGGAAAGGAGATGTCTGCTCAGAGACTGCTAATTGCACCGGAGAATATTGGGGGCAGAAGCACTCCAGGTGGACTATGGAAGAGAAAGATCAAGAGGAAACTGTTCCTGACGCAAGAGTGTCAAATGTATCTGTATATGGACACTGGAGTGCATGTGCATTTGTGAAGGCAATGGGGTGCCAAGAGAGAGAAAAAAATACAAGTGTGTGTCCACAGGGGAAGGTGGGAGAAGGAAGGAAACAAGCAGAGGACTCCGAAGTGCTGTCTGTGGAAATGTGTTTCAGAGGACTGTGAGGCTTTGCAGAGGCAGTGAAGTCCTGTTTTACCTGCTCAAGAGTCCTCCTGAGCTCAGCATTGAGTTGCTTCAGCTCTGTCTTCTCAAGTTCCAGCCTTGCAACTTCTTGCTGCAGGCGTTCCAGCCGCTGCGACAGGAGTCTCTTCTCTGAGAGGCATGATAGCTGCTCCCCTTCTGCAACAGCCTGCTGGGCATGCAGAGAAGAGATTATGTGAGCTGGTGCCACATAAAGGTTAGACGGGCCACAATCAACACGCTGGGGAGCGACTGGACTCTGAAACTGACAGTGTTACGTCCCTTCTTCTCCTCTTGGCCCACAGGCCAAAACAACAGGCTCTTTTCCTAGAGGCCCTCCTCCAGACCACCTTGGAGAAATGGAATTGTTTGTCCTGTACATGCTTCCTGCTAGTTTTGTGTCCTCCATTCTGGTTTTCAGCGAGACTGGAAACAGTCATTTCCTATTCAGCCACTTAATGGTTTTACAAAAGTCTGTAATATTTCCAAGCTCCCTCTCTCTCAGCCATTTCTTGTCCATCACAAAGACTTCCACATTTATATGATCCTCTTAGGGAAACTATTTAACATCTCTGTCATCCTCTTTGGCCTTCACTGTATACTCTATCTATAGTTCTACTCCCTGTTCTTGGACAGCAATACACAAGACATAGATGAAGCACGCATTTCTGCAGTGATAAAATACTACCGTTTTGTTCTCCGCTCTCTTTACCTGATACATCAGCACTACAGGACTGCTCTTTGGAAAAAATCACATTATCGACCGAGTCCTCCGCATTGCTCTGAACCTAGTCAAGAGCCACCTCCCCTCTCATGGGTTTCTTGATGAACTGCTCCTTGAAGCAATCTCTGACAGCATCTATACATTTAGTCTTGGTATCAGCCCTATGCCAATCTATATGGATGCAATGGCATTACCTGACTGAATGCTGTTGCATACCTGGGTCTATAAGGATGCAACAAAAAACTCCCACTGGTTTCATGTTTCCTGTCCTTGACACTTCTTTGCTTCCCATCAACAGATCACAATACCTGTCATCATCCTGATCAGGCTGCTAGTAATATTTCTCAAGTAATATATGAATGCATGATGCATAAACATAGTATTTATTAGTAGCATTTTTTAATATGCCTGTATACTAACATCAAGCTAGAAGTATTGACAGAGTCCCAGGCAAGTTTGCAGCACAGGCTGTTGCAGCAGTTCCACTGAGTCAGATCACCCTGAAGAAACCCACACTAATTTGTCTTCGTGCTTTTTGGACTGTGGCACAAGCACACTCTAGGAGCGTGCAATGAAGCCTTTAACCTGATCAGACAACGGTACAAATTCCGTTCTCTTAAAAAGACACCAGAAAAGCTGTACCTCAGACATCTACATCTCTGAAAGCATGCTCTGAGCACCATCAGTGCAGCTGCTGTTCAGCCACTCTTATAAAATTCTCCTAGGTTTAGTACACTACTCTGGTCAACTGTGCCCCTTCCTTTCCATGCCAAATCCTAACTGTGACATGTTGGCTAAGCTTGCCTACATAGGAGGGAACCAATCACCCACCCCCAACTTTTGGACTTGATTTAACAGCAAGCTCTGCAGTTCTTTCAGTAGTTCTGGGCTTGAGAGAAAACATCCTACCACATGAATGGTCTCGGGCTGGTGCTATAGAGACAGGTGAGCCTGCTGGCTGCAATCATGGCTTCTTTGGCCAAGCAGGTCTTTATCTATCTATCTTGGAACATATATTTCCATATCTTTACAAGAAACATCTTCAGAATCCTTTACAGACATTTTAGTTGACTCATTATCAATCACAGTGCCTACCTGAAGATGAAACCGGTCCTTGTCCCTCTCTGAAACCATTCTCTGCAGGATGGCTACTTCTTCCTTCAGAGTCCCATTGGCCATTTCACTCTTGCTAAGGGCAAGAGTCAAGGCTTGTGCCTTCTCTTTCCATTTGATTTCTCCACTTTCAGTCTGCTTCAAAATAGCAGTCATATGCTCCAACTCTTCCCCCTTCGCTTTTCGCTCATCTTCCAGTTGATGGGTTAGCTCCTTCTGCCTTTGCAAGAGATGGTCTCTTTCCTGAAGAACTTTCCTCTTCTCTGCTTCCTCTTCCTCCCATTTTTGGAGTTTCTGGATTTGTTTCTGTAGGGTCTCCCCTCCATCTTTCCATTGCAAGGCTGAAGTTAACTGTTTCAGGAGTTCACTCTGCCTCCTAAGCTCTCGTTCTCTCC
Source organism: Coracias cyanogaster (assembly GCA_033124195.1). Taxonomy (NCBI): domain Eukaryota; kingdom Metazoa; phylum Chordata; class Aves; order Coraciiformes; family Coraciidae; genus Coracias; species Coracias cyanogaster. Next base: position 31,284 of record JAVSBS010023875.1, on the reverse strand, counting down.
CTGTCAGAGTCTTTTCCAAATGCCTGACTCTGTCCCTCTGGTAGTTGATCTCTTCATCTTTCTTTGTCAGCATCTGCTGAACACGCTGGAGATCTTCCCGAAGAGCTCTTATTTCCTCTTCTAACTCCTTTTGCTCACCTTGAGCCCTGGTCTCTTGTTCTCTCTCAGGCAAGGCTTCTTCCAGGAGCTTCTCTTGCTCTCTGTGGTGTTTAGCCTCTTCATTCTTCTTGGTCAGCCTAAGCTGGAGATTCTGCAAGGTCTTCAGTTCTTCTTCCTGGCACTGGAGTTTTTGCACAAGCATTTCATTGTCTTCATCTCTCTTCCTCACCACTTCCACAAGCAGATTCACTTGCTCCTGGCATGATGTTAGTGCTACTTTCATGCCCTCTTCATAAAGCTGGACCATGTTTAGTTGCTCTGTCTGTCTGAGGAAATCCAAATGATTCTTCTTCGCTATTTGGCTTGATTCATCCTGATCCTGCTGCAGACTCTTGGCCTGCTTCCCTTCTAACTCCTTCTGCTCTTGAAGGTCTTGGACATGCTCCTGCAAAGACACTATCTCTTGATCTCTGGCTTCTAGAGAAGGTTCTGGTGTTTGCAGTATGGCTTTAGTCTGCATCACTGCCACCTCCTTTTGCTGCTGAAGCTTAGAGATAGCCTCCTCCAGAACCTCTATCATTTTTTCTCTTTCCTCTGGAGTCCATTTTGTTGCTTGAAGATTTGTTTGCTCAGCTTCATGCTTTTCCTCCTTTACCTTGCATGACTCACGTTGCTTTCTAAGGGATAAAATTCCTTGCTGTTCTTCTTTTAGCACAACTTGAAGATGCTGCAGAATTTCCTTCTGCTGCTCCGAGTCTTGTTCTTGTTTTTGGAAGGTCTCAATCACTTCCTTCTGAGATTCAATCATAAAATCATTCTCGTTCAGTACTGCCTTAGTATATCTGAAGTCTCTACTTAAGACATTCATCCGTTCTTCTGTTTTTCCCACATGGTTTTGTGTTTGTTGCTTTTGGATGTCTACGTGTCCGTCCTTTTCTTTTAATATTTCTAAGGTCTGCTCCAGTTGGTCACGGACAGTCCTTAACTGCATTTCCATGACTTCTTCAGCTTCCTGGATTTGCTTTTGTCGTGATTCAAGCTCTTTATCTTTTTTAGATAAAGAAAGTGTCATCTTTTCTACTTTACCATTAAGCTCTTGCAGATGCCCCTCTTGCTGTTCCTTGTACTGCTGCAAGAGTCTTAACTGATCCCTTAGAGAATCACACTCACTCTCTCTGTCCTTAAGAACTGCCCTCAAGTGTTCAAGGCTCGAGTGCAGAGATTTCACACGTTCTCTCTCCTTTTCCAGTTCTTGAATCTGCTGAGTCAGAGACATAAGCTCTATGTTTTTCTCCTTCAAGTTTTCTTTCATATGATCAAGATCCACAAGCAGATCTCTCACTTGTGATGTAGGGTGGTGTTCCAGAATCATTATTCTCCCCTCCTGGAGTTTGATTTCCTGGTCTCTCTCCTCCAGCTCTTTGCTTATCTTGCTCACCACAGTGCTCTGCATTTCTCGCTGCTTCTCCAGCTCCCGTATCAGTTCTTGCTGGGATCTGATCTCCTGGTCTCTCTCCTCCAGCTCTTTGCTTATCTTGCTCACCACAGTCCTCTGCAATTCTTGCTGCTTCTCCAGCTCTTGTATCTGTTCTTGCTGGGATCTGATCTCTTGGTCTCTCTCCTCCAGCTCTTTGCTTACCTTGCTCACCACAGTCCTCTGCGATTCTTGGTGGTTCTCCAGCTCCCGTATCTGTTCCTGCTGGGATCTGATCTCCTGGTCTCTCTCCTCCAGCTCTTTGCTTATCTTGCTCACCACAGCGCTCTGCATTTCTCGCTGCTTCTCCAGCTCCCGGATCAGTTCTTGCTGGGATCTGATCTCTCGGTCTCTCTCCTCCAGCTCTTTGCTTATCTTGCTCACCACAGTGCGCTGCATTTCTCGCTGCTTCTCCAGCTCCCGGATCAGTTCTTGCTGGGATCTGATCTCTTGGTCTCTCTCCTCCAGCTCTTTGCTTATCTTGCTCACCATAGTGCTCTGCATTTCTCGCTGCTTCTCCAGCTCCCGTATCTGTTCTTGCTGGGATCTGATCTCCTGGTCTCTCTCTTCCAGGTCTTTGCTCATTTTGCTTACAGCAATTCTTTGTTTTTCTTGCTGCTTCTCCAGCTCCTGTATGTGTTCTTGCTGGGATTCTGTCTTCTGTTTTTTCTCAGTTATGTCCTTAATAACCTGGTCAAGAGTAGTTTTATGCATTTCTTTCTGCTCTTCCAGCATTCTCATCTGTTCCTGGTATAACTTTATTTCTCTCTCCCGCTCTGACAGGATGCCTGTTACATGAGTGAGATTCTCCTGCAAAGCTTTTCCTTCTGCTGCCTCTTTCTGGAGCTTCTGCATTTTCTCCCAGAGCATTTCTACTTCCTCATTTTTAATCTTTAAGACAGACAGTGTAGTTTGGAGTTCTTGTTCAAGGGAGTGATTCATATCTGTTGCTGTATTTGCTTGGGTTTCAGAGGCTGTGACTGATTCCTGAAGAATTTTTATCTCCCATACCAGTTTTTCTTTAAGTGCTTGCAGTCTGTCCCGTTCATCCTGCAAAACAGGGAGGGAAAGACTCAGTAATTCCATCTATGTATGTTTGGTTTTCATACTGGATTTGAAGTCCTGCTCCAGTGGCAGTCAAGGGCTGAAGTTTGAGCTTTTAGTAGAAAATTAGAGCTATTCAGCTGGTTTCCCTTTAAATGCAAATTTTCTACTGTCACTCAAAAAAAGATTTGAGAACTCTACTGTATTTATCAAACTCTGTCCATAACTGATTTTTGGAGTCATTGTAAATGGAGAAGTGGGAAAATACTGATCATGTAAGAACAGCTGCACTGGCTCCAATACCTAGGCTGGTATCCTGTATGCAACGGTGCCTGTAAGTGCATAGCAGGGAAGAAAGCGTAAGAGTGGGGTAGGCTTACACAACACCTCCCCAACTCCAGCACTGTTCCAGCTTCTGAGAACTTTCAGTCTCCTCCTGACCCCATACAGACCTGCTGTATTTAAAACTCCCTTTGTCAAGGATTTCAACAGATCTGCTCTGCTGTTGGGCTACACCATCTCCTGTCATTTGCTTGGCACGGCTCTTGCTTTATCAGATGGCTCTTGTTTCTCTCTTGGAAAAGAGAGTGAACAGCCACTGCCCCCTCTCTCTCTGCATCTTGGGATGCTGTAGACATTTCCCGCACGACTCTTTCAGCTGTGTCTTCCCCAGCTTCCTTAGCCAGTCCCATCTTACTTTTTGTTCTTCTCTGAACCTCTTCTAGCTCTAGTGTGTTCTTTTAGGGAGGAGCTGCCAGAACCGCAGCCAGGATTTAAAGTCCAGACTAAGCATGATTTAGGCAGTGACATGATGATGTTCTCTCTACGAGAAAGGGAAGAGAGAACATTTCATTCATTTTTTAATTTTTTCCTGGACATCTGCTGTGTAGATTTTTCCTGGCACCATCCCCTAGAACCCCACTGTGCCCTCTTGAATGGTCAGAGCACAGTCTGTCATTCTCTGTTTCAAATTAGGACTAGTTTTCCCCTTGCAGGCATACGTATTTATCCGGGTCAGCACTTCTGTTTCTCAAATTTCTCTACTTTTTCCCCACTGTCTGCTCTCAGATGGACAATGTTGAACAGCTTTCCATTACTACCAAACTTTGTCTTCTCACCCCTTTTTCACGATCCAGATATTTGGGTACAAACCATGCAATATAAGTAAGAAGCAAGTTTGAAAATTACTTTGACGTAACCTTCAAGGGCAGAAATCTTCAGAATTGAGGAAAATACACACCCTGGATCATAACAGAGTTTTATATGACTACAGCATCTTTTCCTGCTTATTCAGAAGAATGCAATTGGGAAACTTAAACCAAAAAACAATCACTGGTATAAATATTACTCTTCTGCTACTGTAGTGGTATCTCCACATCGTTTGTGATATCAGTCATCTTAACGATCTCTCCTTTCCAGGCTGTCTTTTCTTACCCAAGGTGATGACCCTGCTAATTCAGTTATGTGGTCAGACAGGAAAGCAAAAGTCTGGGAAACAAGTAATGATGAGTGGAAGAAAGGGGAAAATGAGGGAAACACTGCTCAGCAGTTGTATACTCTGTATCTTCTCAGATTTGGACTGAGCCTGTACACCACCACTTAAAATCCACTCTTCACTGGAAAAAGTCACGCCTTAGAATTATTAACAGAGGGCCAAAAAATACACAAGAAATGGCCTTTTACAGCATCTGCCAGCCTCACCAGGACATCCCTTCTTTGCTTCTCAGCGCACTCAAGTTTCCTTTCCAAAGACGCCACTTCTTGATGTAAAGTCATAGCCTCCTCCTTTAGAGAAGCAGCCTCTTCCTGCAAGGCAGCTTCTAGAGAGTTCTTCTTGCGTTCTGCCATCTGTGTCTCTGCAGCAGTGAAGGTAGAAAGCAAAAGAAAACAAAACTGATTTACAGAGGAAACATCATTTTCTTATCTGCCTGCGTTTTCCAGGTCCTAAGCCCACAAGGACTTTCAAAGCGGACACAAACAAAGGAAACTTCCAAGCAGAGGAAGAAAAGAATGAAAGTGGCAAGGTTCAGAAGAATATGAACATGTGTTTGGTCTTCTGCTTGTTGAAAGGCCAGGGCATGGCAGCACGTCACTCACAGTGTTCGAAGCAGTTAGAACTGACACTGATGAAACAAGGGCAGAGACAGTAAGTGAGAATCAGATCTAAAGGAAAATGAAGAAGAAGAAAAAGTGAAGACAGACTATGACACAGTTAATTGACCAGGAAGACTTAAGACATTAGAGAAAAGAACAGATGTCAATGTTGTGCTTGAAGATGCACTTTGGTATTTTTCCAAAAGAATGCTAGGGGATTACTGGCAGAAAAAAAGAAGAAAGGAATTACTCAGTGATATTAGCACAACAGCAAAGCAAGAACAACTGAGCATCACACCAGTACCAAGACCTGAAGCAAGAAGGACTACAGATAGACAGGAACTAAAACTAAACTAATAGACTAAACTAACTGACAGGAACTAAAGAGGAAAAGAACCGACTAGTGGGACAAGCAGCATCCATCCAACAGCAGAATTTCAAATATATAAGTTGTTATCATATGTCACATACATAGTAAAAACTACAGATATTACAGAAAAAGTGATGATCTGAGGCCTGGAAAACTCTCCTGTAAAGAGTCTGAAAAATGACCAGCAGTTCCATCTCTGAGAGGGAACATGGAGAAATACTGTGAGGCATCCAGCTACACCAACTTAGCAGTGCCGGGTGACCTCAAAGGCACCACCTTCTGGACATTATTACTGGTAGCACAGCTAGATGCACTGTCAGCCACAGGAGTTTTCTCTACAAAACAGCTTTCACAGGTAGTTCTATACGTAAGTCTCATGCTTGTTGGTTTTTTCCTCTTTCCATCTCTGGGCACTGCACTTTTCCTCTGCACGCTATCACAGATCCTTGCTGGTGAGACAGGATGGGGTCAGTGGGTTGGAAAAGAGAAGCTGTACCTTCCTGGCTTTGAGCCAACTGTTTCTGCAGCTCTTGATTGTGGGCACTGAAATGATCCTTCTCAGCTTGCCTCTTGCTCAGCTCCAGCTCCAAGTCCTGTATCTTCTTCTTCATGTCATTCTGGAAGAGGTAAGAACAGCAGTATTACCTCACAGAGCCACTCCTGGCAGGAGACAGAGGTACAAACACTAAGGCAGAAATAGCCAAGGCGGGAGGGGGCAGTTGGACAGTAATGGTAGATGTGATCATGGTTCTACTTTGTCCCCATGGCAGCAAGCCAACCTGGCCTAAAAGAATTTACACCCATTCTGACTTTGGCACCCTGCTTGTTAGTTGAGTCCAGCACGGGGACAGGATTTCTGGGCGCACTAGACATGCATTACCAGATCTTCATGAGTCTGCTTGAGGTGCTGACGCAGGTCTTGTAGGGCTGCTGCCACTCTGTCCACTGTGAGCTCTGCAGGAAGGTCCCCAGCTTGAGAAACACTTACGCCCCAGACATGACCCTGTTCTGAAGAGAGAAGCCATTCTGTTTCAAGCTTTAATTGAAGCATATCTGAGGAACAAGGCCTCTTTGTACACAAAGTGTGACGTGTGTCACAGGCTAACGTTATTTTGATGACCGCTGATGTCACTGCTGCCCCAAGAAAAAATGCACATGTCCTGTGACGTGACATGACTTGGGCTCTATTTCACTTTGGTGCTGGTCATTCCTCCCCATACAAACCTTGTCTCTATGCAGGGATATCAGGCTTTCAAGACTTCCCAAGTCTTGAGACAGACTAAACTGAAAGGATGAGTCTATCATATCAAGATTACAAAGAACCACTTCCCCCTTCATATGTTCTCCTATATGCACTCTACAGACCTGTTAACCCAGCCTCCCACACTTGCCTGAACTCCAAGTGACTAAGTCTCTGCTGTCACAGATCATGCTGTGGAGAACCAAGAGCAGTTTGTCCAGCTGGGATCGGGCTTCACCGTGGGCACTGTTAGCCTGCTGACACTCTGTGGCCAGTGCCTCTGCTCTATTCTCTGTGCTACAAAGCCTCAAACGCAGTTCAGACATCTCAGCCTCCAGCATGCACAAAGAGTCCCTCAAAAACCGTTCCCCTGCTTGGGACTCCTTCAGATCCTGCAGCAGCTGCTTCTCTTGAGTTGCCAGGCGAGCCTCCTTCTCCAGCACTACTTCCTGCAGCGACTGTATCTGTAACAGAGGAGAGATGCACAGAGCCTCAGGGACAGGGCTGCTACTGAGGCAGCCAAGCAGGAAGTAGAAGGCGGCATGAAGGAGAAGTTACTTCAAGCAAGAATCACACTGGAAACAGAAGGCACACAGCCAAGGATTCAGACTGAGCAAGACAAGCCAGAAACAGGTGGTGGGGGTGCTGCCAGGGATGCTTGGGAGTAGAAGAGGAGACAACCAGCATCCTTTATGGTGCATCTCCAAAATGCCAGGTGAACTAGCTGAGATGGAAGTGCCTTCCATAGGCTATGATAACCACTTCTCTTTCATCAGATTGCTCAGTACCCAGCAGAAGTAGAAACACCATCTAGGGACAACATTTCTAACAGAGACACTGAGAAGCTCCAAAGGAATCTTCTGTTTCTCCTCAGAGATTTAACGTCGTGAACCATAAGAGAACAGGGGAAGACACAGGCACAACATAGCAGATTGAGCCTTGACCTCGACGTGCAAAGTCTCTGGGCAGAATATAGGAGCATATGTTGTTGAGAAGGGAAAAAAAAGTTGGGGCCTACAAGCTGAAGGTGGTAATCTATGTCCCTGGAGAAGAGGGCACTACTGCATAGGTCACCTGGCTGTTGAGCTCTTTTATTTCTCTTCTGTGGTCTGAATGGAGCTGCTGGGCTTCATCAATAGCAGAAAGAAGCTGAGACACCTTGTTGTGCTGAGCAAGGTTGTTTTCTTCCAGGGTTCTGAGGCTCCGTTCCTTCTCTTCCAGAGACAGAGTCAGCCTGAAAGAGAAAGCATGCAACTCATTACTACATGGTATAACATCTAATAAACTCTGAGAACTTCCACCCCAAGGGGAAAATTGCTTTGCTGAGGTTTGTCTAAACAACTAAGCTGCTTCTTCAGTCCTAAGCCACGTTGGCAGTCACACCCAACCATGTGTCCACTACGCTTTTTTTCACAGAAGAAAGGTGAATTACTGGCTAAATACTCTTTTTTTGAGATGGGAATGCGAACATAAACATAACAAAGTCTTGAAATGAAAACATTAGGGAAGAGGAAGATTTTTCATTTGACTAACTAGACTCTGAGGAAAGGTTTTATCAATAACAGAAATATTTTCTTCCCCTAGCTTGTATGCCCTGGTAGGAACAGCAGCAACTGACAGCAAGATGGTATTTTAGGAGCATCCTAGTTTCAGCTGGGATAGAGTTAAGTTTCTTCTTAGCAGCTGGTACGGTGCTGTGTTGGATTTAGTATGAGAATAATGTTGGTAACACACTGATGTTTTAGTTGTTGCTAAGTGGTGTTTATACTAAATCAAGGATTTTTCAGCTTCTCATTCCCTGCCAGTGAGAAGGCTGGCAGGCCACAAGAAGCCAGGAGGAGACACAGCCAGGGCAGCTGACCCAAACCAGCCAAAAGGATATTCCATACCATAGGATGTCACACCCAGTATATAAAATGGGGGGAGCTAGCAAGGAGGGGTGGATCACTGCTGGGGGGCTGTCTAGGCATCAGTCAGCAGGTGGTGAGCACTGCATTGTGCATCACTTGTCTTTTCTGGGGTTTTATTTCTCTCTCTTTTTGCTATAGCCATTTTCATTATTATTAATATTTTATTTTCATTATTAAACTGGTCTTAATCTCAATCCAGAAGTTTTACTTGATTTTCGGATTCTCCTCCCCATCCCACTGCAGGGGGAGGAGTGAGCAAGCACCTGCACGGTGCTTCATTGCTGGCTGAGGTTAAACCATGACAGGGAGTTTCATGAGACCTGCCAGCACCCACACTACTTTCAGCTGGAGGAACAAAGGCTGATACCAGAAGTGGTAGTGGAGGCTTGGAGGAAATACTCAGCTCATTATATAGGGGAAGCAACAGCGCACTGCCTCTTATTTCTCTTCTTCAATGAAGACAGGCATTGAAGACTGGCAGGACTACCAGGTGAGGTAGTCTAGCTACCCCTTCTCTTCTTTCTTGCATTCATTGGACAGTCAGTAACATCCGTAACTGCTGAGGCTGCAGGGACCCTGCTCAAGGCCCTCCAGGCACAGGTGGGGATATTTTTGAGGAATGAGGAAACAAATAGCAACGTTCTTGTTTCTCGGATGCCTCTCGGGGGAATGTGGCTTAGTCCAAAGTCATGGTTTTAAGATGGCTTCTATCAACCAAACGTATCAGGATGGAAGATTGATAGAGATCCCAAACGTTTAAAGTTTACTGAACCCAAGGTGGAGCTGATGAATCTACCTAGCTCATTATACTGCAGCTCATCCTATCTCCTTCAGTGTGTTTCAGGTTTGAAACCCCTGATCAGCAGCATTAACATGCTGACCTAAGAAAAGAACACCTCCTTTTAAGGAAAGGACTACTCCAAAACCCACTGTCTTCAGAAAAACTGTAACTGAAGGCTTAAAAGAAAATGAAACAAAACAAGATGAAACCTATCTATACAGATAGTTCAGAACTCTGCTTTTTAGGAAGTGCTGCCAGAGCATCTGTAGATGCAAAGATCTGAAAGAAGGAATCCATTAAACAGAATGGAAAGTCTCACAGGCTTTCATTTACCTGGCTTTTTCACTCTCTAGGACCTTCAATGAAGCCTGAATTTCTGTGTTGTGACGCTCCACTTCTTCCCGTCGACTCCTTTCCCCCTCCAAGGACTGCAGGCACACTTGCAGCTCCTTGTTCTGATGATCTGCTTCCTCCCATTGACTCTTCTTCTCCTCCAAGATCTTCTGAAGGTGCACAATCTCCAGCCTTGCCAGTTCCTGTGCCTCACTCAGATCTTGCTGAGCTTTGCAGCTGATCATTTGCTGGGACTCTTCAGAGGCTGCTAGCTGATATGTCAACTCTTCCACCTCAAGTAAAGCAAAACAAGGCAGTCAAGGACCACAGCTTGTCACTGTCAGCCATATCATATACTGTGAGGAAAGGGAAAGAACCACTTTAAATTTCACCCTGTCAGGAGAGTACCAAATTTACAATGAATACAGTCAACTTGTTTAAAAGTCTAAAGTGGGGTCACCAGGTTCATCTGAAAATACACATTAAAAAAAAAGACCAGCAGAAATCCATTCTGATGATTACTGGCAAGCAGGCAAAAGGAGTAGCCCATGGGTGCAGGGTAGCAGTGAAATTCAGCTGGCTGGTAAGTCTCCTTCAGACCAGTTGAGATGGAAACCACAGTTTGATGGCAATCAGAGCAATTACCCCATCAGCCTGCTGCTCTGCAATGGAAAGGCAAGAAGTGAAGAGACCACCGGCTTGATAACTGAGTAGCTATTGTTGTTTCAGTCACCTGTGTTTGTAGAGTATCTCTCTGCTGAAGAAGGATATTCATTTCCTCTTTGGCAGTTTTGATTTCTTCCTTGTGCCTATTCTCCACTGCCTTGATCTTACTCCGGGTTTCCTGCAGCTCTGCTTGCAGCTTTTCTGTGACATTCTGTAAACAAAAATAGAGAGCAAGCTACTGGGACCTGCTGTCAGGTCCAGCTTTTTTCTTTCTGTCTCAAAATCATATTCATTCAGCCACTTTTTTCTGCTTTTCTACCCAGATCTGCTTCCATTGTAACCCTTTCTTCCTGCTGCTGATCTCTGGAGCTCAACAGGCTCTGTGCTTTCAGTGTCTGCAGTAGTCCTTGCCTCCTCAGTCCCAGGACTTACCTTGTATTTCCTTGTTACTGCCCTTGACTCTGTTATCTGGCTTTCTCAGCTTACATCCAATTGCCAACTGCCTGTTCTTTCAACTTACCCTACTAGTCACACTTACCTGCCCATTCTCTTGCTGCTCTTTCACTTCACGCCTGAGCTGCTCTAGCTGTTGGGAGGCTTCTCTTAGCTCTCCCCGAGTTTGGAGTAGTGTCTCTAATAAAGCATTCTTCTCACTCTCCTTTTCTAGCAGGACCTGCAGAGAAATAAAGAGATGATGGGTTTAAACTTCCCATACAAAATCTGTGTGGCAAGACTCAGAGACTGACGGGCTCACACGATCTCAAAGCACTATGCAGCTAGTCTCCAAGGATGTTATCTACCCACTTGGATACCTAGCTTCCTAAGTGAGATTGGCAGCATAAACATGGTTCATCCATGGTCCATTCACAGTGACTGAATCTTCAAGGAACTCTTAGTCACCTAACAGGAAAAGGTGTGCCATTTCTCAAGTGTCTGGCCTTGCTGGTGAGGGCATCCTTCATCTCCTGCTGTGTCCTGTTTGTCTTTCAATAGTGACTTTTGCACCTAGTTAGCAGTAGAGAAAATGCAAGGCTGACAGAGGGCTGAAGCTGGCAGCTCCTTCAGAAAACTCATGTATTCTAAGTAGGGTTTGGTGAAAATTACTTCAGTTTTAAGGTACTCAGTAGACCTGGTAAAGTACGGACATCACAGGGACACACTGTCAGCTCTGAGTGCCGTCCTGGCATTTCAATACCCACAGGCACCATTGGGTGTACTGCTGTCCCCAGGCAGTCTGTACAAAGAGGACTTCAGTTGCGACACAAGGAGGACTCTAGTGTAGGACAGGGTTGCTTTGGCACAAGAGATTTGGACACAAACTAGCTTACCAGCAAGTGACTTGAAACACAAGTTTTGTTTTGTCAACAATCCTGCTGTGCCCCTTCCCATCTCCCTCCCCCTAAAAAAAACCCGTTCTCATGGGGATTCAGTCCTACAAACTCAATTTGGTCTTTAATGGAGATAAGGCAACAAACAGACCAGTAAATATCACAAGAGGAGGACCATTAAGAGAACTGCAAAGATGCTCTGAGCTAAGTCTTTAAAAAACCTCAAATATAATAGCAGCACAAAAATCTAAAATGAAAGGTGGTATTTCTGCCTGGCTTCTTATGAGAGGTCTCACTCCTAGTCCCAAAGATAGCTCTGCTTGCCTTTCACCTTACCAAATCCAATGTAGAAAACATGCAGGGCTCCACACAGCTCAGTAATCCAGCCATCTCCCACAGCTCTAGCCTTGTACAAAAACCACACAAATTCTCCTTTCAGTCTTTACCTCTTGCTTGGCATTTTCGACTCTAGTTCGCGCCTCTTCTTGTTGAGCTTGCATGGTAACAACTTCCTGCTTCATACAAAACAGCTTCTCCTCATACTTCCCTTCTATCTCTGCCCTCTCTTTTTCCCATTGCTCCAGCATCTTCTGCAGCTCTGAACGGTGCCCTTCCCGCTCGCTTGCCTGTTGAGGGGAGGAAGACTTCAAGACGGAGTACCGGCCAAGCTTCTTAACAAAAAAAGTGAAGTTTCATCCCTCTCACAAACTCCTACCTGAACAATGCACAGTAGTGGCTTTGTGCCCTCCATAAATCATGTCCTATTAAGGAACTTAAAAGGAAGATCAGCAGGGGGAAGAAAAGATGTTACCTTCCCCTCTCTGATGGCTGCCTGTTTCATAGGACCATTCTCATGATTTCTCTCTATTCTCAGACTCTCCATTTTCCAAGCTTACCTCCCTTTTCAACAATGAAAAGGTGCAGATGGACTGCAAGGTGAGAAAGAGGCCAGTACCCTGATGTCCTAGTCACAAGAGGGCCACAAACTTAAGTACCATGAACAAGGCACCTGCTCCATACGATTATAGCCCAAAGATAATACCTCTGTTAACCATTAAAGGACAGAAAGAAAGGAACAAAGTTCCCATGACTGCAGTTGGCAGGAATGTTAGGAGTTTATTTCATGGTAGGCACAAGTCTGGTAAGATCCCAGCCTTTTACTGCCATGCTTTGGGTGGAGACCACCCAACCTTCTGTTGAATTCGTCTTATGCCTGCACCAAATCTGTGGCTGCCTTTACTGTCCCAGCATAGTTCTGCTGGTCTTCATGTGCCTTCAAGTACAGGCCATTGGATCTACTGCCCGGCCTAGCAACGTGGGGGTGGCCTATGACAGATGGTTTTTGTCATCTCACACACTCAGGCTACTTTTCTAAAGCCAGCCTACACAACACGCTTGAAGAACTCAGAAGCACATTGTTTCCCACCAGGTCTTGCAGGAGCTTGCTTCTTTCCATTTCATGATCAGTTTCCCGAAGTCTGAGGGTACTGTCACACTGCTGTTCTGTCTGCAAGAGCTGTTGTGCCATGTTTTCCCATTCCTGCTTCATAACAGATCTCTCTGCTTCCAGCTCACACTGAAGACACTTCACTTCCCCTGCAAACGTGACACACAGCAAGATTCAGTTTACACAAACAATGGTTCTGACTTTACTGACCTCAAGCCATTTGAATTTCAGTGTAGGAGGGATCTGCCTCCACCTCCTTCACTCCTCAGAAGAACTGTGGATAGAGAGCTATTTCATACCATCTTCCCAAAGCAGGGGGATGACCAGAAACAATGGACATGAGACTCTCACCTTGTATCACCTCCTTGGCCTGCGTAACTGTGTGAAGCTGGATTTCAAGCTGACTCCTGGCAATCTCTAGCTGAGATACATGCTGCTGAGCCTCAAACAGGCTGGATTCTAGGGTCTCCTTCACTGACCTGCAAGTTGCAAATACAGATTGAAATTAGTTTCTTGATCCTGACACCCACAGGGAATGATTCCAGTAAGATCTGGTTCAAGATCCCTACCCCCAAATACAGAAAATGGGTTGTATGGCAACTTGTATAAAGCATATTTCTGCCATTTAAAACAGCAATGCAGGTCCCTGTGAGGGAATGCCCAGGCTTTACTTGTGACCTAGCATAACACAGAAAGCCCAGTCAAATCTGAACCTTAAATAGCTGTGCCCACAACGTCTGTGTCAGCAAGCAAAAGCCCAGCCTCTACTCACAGTCCTTAGCTCACCAGCACTTCCAAGCAGCTCTGCAGGGCAACAGAATAAGAGTACTTCCCTGGCTGACTTGTGGCTTTTTGATGCTGCTCATTGTGTGGGTATAGGTAGGTCATCTTCCAGACTCTCTATACTTAAAAGGGACTAAAGAAATACATCAGAAAATATAGCAAAATCTCATGCTTGTAGCAGCATTTGTAAGAACCCTGAGCTAGATTTTAGCTGAACAAGAACTACCTGAAAAGAGAGACGGGCAGCATTCCATTTAAACTGCTGGAAGTTCAAGAGAAAAACTTGCTACTTTTCCCTGAGCGTTGCTAACTCAGGAAGCCCAAATGACTTTGACTTGTCACTCCATGAAGGGAAAGTGATAGTACTGCAGATGCAAACTGTTACACCCATAGACTTCAACCAACAGCTGCATATGACACACTGGATTCTGGAAACAGGAGCTGCCCTTACCTCCCGGATCTAACACAGCATCCTGTGTGCCAGGTTCCCTCAATACACAGCGCTGCCTCTCTAGTACAGGGTGCAATCAGGACAACATAGAATCAAGGAATGCACTGGGTTGGAAGGGACCTTCCAAGGTCATCTAGTCCAACCGCCCTACAATAAGCAGGGATGTCTTTAACTAGGTCAGGTTGCTCAGAGCTCCATCAGAGCCTTGAACGTCTCCAGGGATGGAGGCTCCAGTACCTCTCTGGGCAACCTGTTCCAGTGTTCCATCACCCTCATAGTAAAGAGCTTCCTAATGTTCAATCTAAATCTACCTTTCTCTAATTTAAAACCATTGCCCCTCACCCTATTGCTCCAAGCCCTTGTAAAAACTGTAAAAACTGTCCCTCCCCAGCTTTCCTGTAGGCCCCCTTCAGATACTGGAAGGCCATAATAAGGTCTCCTCGGGAGCCTTCTCTTCTTTACATCCCTCAGGGTAAAGGGGCACCTGAGTGGTACGAAAATAAAACCCACAATAGCAGGATTTCACTACTTTGATGGACAATGAAGGATGTATCTTCCAGAAGGAGAACAAGTACGTATTTCTAATTATTCCAGTCTCTGGCAGTCCAAAGTAAATATATTCCATTTTAAGAAGTCAGTCTCTAAAACAGAATTGAAAACATAGAAGTTGAAAACTGTGACAAGAGGCTACTGAGAACAGTATCTGGCAAGAATAGCTGATGTTTTGTTATCTTTTGCCAAAAGTTCTTCACAAGTATTTTATATCTTCTTCTAATAAATTATTTATCCCTTTAAAAAAAAAAATAAAAGGCGATGAACACTTAGTTTAATAATAGCCCAATAACTGACCAAACATAGTTCAGCTGGATCAAATAAGAGAAGCTGGAGCTCAGAAGCAGCAGCTTTCAAGAAACAGACTGAGTAAAAACAGTGTTTACCAGCCTTGCTAACAACATATTCTGGAGTGGTAAAACATACAAGTCAAGTAGCATGAAAAATAATCTCTAAAATACCATTTGTGCATCTCTGCAAGTTCAAGAGTCTTCTAAAAACACCTAAGAGGAGGACAAACATCTCAATACTTTTTTCTTTTTTTTTGAAAAGCAGAACTTCACAGATTCACAGAATGGTAGGGGCTGGAAGGGACCTCTGGAGATCATCTCATCCAACCCACCTGCCAAAGCAGGGTCACCCAGACCAGGTTGCCCAGGATCGCAGGTTTTGAATCTCTCTAGAGGAGGAGACTCCACAACCTCTCTGAGCAGCCTGGTTCAGTGCTCTGTCATCCTAAAAGTAAAGAAGTTTTTCCTTATCACATTTAATCTTAGAAACCTGATACAGCAGAAGCACAAAATCTCATTCCTTCCTTGTATAACTTCTCAATGACATCTGTCTCTAAGCAACACGTTATTATGGAGTACAGGACCCAGATATCAAAGATGTGCAAGAATCCCCAAAGACTGTGGAGAATTCAAGAGTTTTTTCTGTTGCTGGTGTAACCAACTCTAGGTCCTGTACCACATGTAACATGAGTTAGCTAAGAAACAGAAGGTCCTCAAGATTTTCAGCATAAGCTTCTAGCTTCAACCAAAATAACGGCAGTGTCCTACTCACATCATCCTTATGCAATAGCCTTGAATTCTGAAGATTCCATGTCAAACTACTTGATAAGGAAAGATCTATGTTCAAACGCACAGAACAAGAAATCAAAACCAGAAAGAAACTTCAGGTTTCAGTAAACATCCGCATGGTTAAATTATCACTCAATGCAGAGCGCCAAGCTGACTTGCTTTGGACCTCACACAAGAACATACAAGGGGATACAAACATGAGCCCGAGGCTCAGGAGAGCTTTGCTGGCTATCAGAAAAAAAACCATTCAAATCATGCAATACTGTTTTGTTTCCTTTTCTTGAGATTCTTCCATTTTCTCTCTATGGAAGGTGTAAACAGCTGAAAAGCACACAGGATGCAATTCATCCTCATATAGTGCTTACCACCTTTATAATTACAGACATTATTTAATGTCCTGCCTGGAGTCTCCTCCCTGCCTTTACCTGGCCTCTGCCAGCTGCTCTGAGAGGCCTTGTCTGTCCCGCTCCATGGCTCCCAGTCGCACCTCTAGGGCAGCCTTCTCATGTACCAGGAATTCCTTCTCTTTGGACACCTTGGCCAGTGCATGCCCTTGGCGAGAGGATTCCTGGCGCAACTGCTCCAGATCATTGCTAGCTGACTCTTGCTGGCAGCAAACCTGAAAGCCAAACAAAATACAGTTAGAGTTCTCTCTCTGGAGTTCTGTGCAGAGCCAGTTAGTGTGACTTCTGAATCAGCTAGCGGTGACAGAGCTCCTGTACTTTGACCTGAAAGTTTAAGAGCATCTGCTGTACACCGCATTAATACCATGGGCTGCCTAGAGGCGCTAGGACTGCTAACTGGAAAGTGATGTGTAAGGTCCTGCTGGGTTGCCCAGGACAAGACAGCTCCTTCACAACAAACATAAATACCCCAGACTACATGTTTTCATGAAAAAATTACTGCATCTCCTAGAACTGCCACCCTGCAAAATAAATTCCATCAGAATCTACCCCAGTGCTGGAAATTTTCTTTGAGCAACGAGAACTCCACTTGCTAAAAAAAGTGAAAATACACATTGTTTCTCCTGCTAGCAAGAAAAAGAAAAAAAAAAAAAGATCAAACTGTCACCTACTTCAGTGTGTAAAAGCAGTTGGATGCAATAAGATGATGCTTAGCAGGGAAACGGCCCTTGTGGTGAGCAGTGTCATTTAGTAATTGATGAAAGTCTGGCTGATGTGGCCAAGGACATGGTAGACTCTATTTGTACAGTAGTTCATGTCAACAATACTGTCACTTGCCTTACACAAAGAAGCTGTCTAATATACCTTGCTGGTGTTCAAGCTTGAAGATTAACCAGGATTTTTTAGGTTTTTTTTTTCAGTATAACATACTTGTCAAACACACCAAGTGCTCCGAAACTATGACTAACAGAGACAGACCATCAGAAACAAACAAATCTCTCAGAGTTATGTCATAATATGCCTGATTGTATATTATGAAACCAACATCTCAATAACAAACTCCCCAGTCTCCTCCAGTGACAGGATTCTACCAAGCTCCTTTTGCAGTGTACCGAAATTATTTAGTCCAGAGCGAAGTCTTGTGTGATCACCTGTTTCTCATCTTCCTCCTCAAAGACTAAAGAGGCTTTAACAATTTATAAAATCTCAGAATCGTTTTGGCTGGAAAAGATCTTTAAAGTCATCAAGTCCAACCGCCAACCTAACACTGCCAAGTACACCACTAAACCGTGTCCCTCAGCACCACATCTGTAAGTGTTTTTAATATCTCCAGGGATGGTGACTCAACTACTTCCCTGGGCAGCCTGTTCCAGGGCTTTACAACCATTTTGGTGAAGAAATATTTCCTAACATGCAATCTAAACGTCCACAGCACAACTTGAGGCTGTTTCCTCTCATTCTATCACTTCTTACTTAGAAAAAGAGACCAACACACACCTCAAAAAACACGTTTCAGGGAGTTGCAGAGAGCAATAAGGTCTCCCCTGAGCCTCCTTTTCTCTAGACTGAACAATCCCAGGCTGCTCCTCACAAGATCTGTGCTCTAGATCTTCACCAGCTTTGTTGCCCTTCTTTGGGCATGCTCCAGCATCTCAGTGTCTTTCTTGCAGTGAGAGGCTCAAAACTGAACCCAGCATTGAAGCTGCAGCCTCGCCAGCACTGAGTACAGGGGGACGGTGACTCCCCTAGTCCTGCTGGCCACACTATTGCTGAAAAAAGCCAGGATGCTGTTGGCCTTCTTGGCCACCTGGGCACACTGCTGTTTAATATTGAGCCTGTTGTCAACCAGCACCCCCAGATCTTTTTCCACAGGCAGCTTTCCAGCCACAAAGTTGCATGTATGTCTTAAAATATAATTTCAACCATTTCAAGATGCCATTCCCATTCTTAGCAGTACAAGACAGCAGACAGTGACTTGCAGATTTGTCCCAGTCTCTAGGCTCAAACAAATGGGAGTTTTGAAAGTTACAGACTTCACAAGAAAAAGCATAAATAGACACATGCAGCCCTGTTCTTTGCTTCAGAAAAATTTCAGAGTTAAACAGTTTGTTTCTTCTGCCACCTGTGAGAGTAGTAGGCCCCACTCTGATTCATGGACAACACAATCACTTATTTCCAGCTTATCAAAAGCCAAAAAAAAGGCCAACACAGACAGGTGGATTAAAAGGATCTGTGGAAGCAAAAGACAACTCAGAGAATTGCAGAACAGGTCTGAAAGCCATCAACACATTTCCAAAAAGACGTAAACTAAGCCTTCTGAACTCCAGCACTACCAAATGTCTCCTTGACAAAAACAATGTAGAATCCAACACATGCAGCTTCACCGAGCCAAGCGGCCAAAAGCTCCCCCAGAAAGCACCAGGTTTTGGTCTCACCTGATTGAGTTTCTCTTGGGTTTCTGCCGCCTTCTCTGCCATTACCGTAAGCTTTACCTGCAGCTCTTCCTGCTGCTCCTCTGCTTTCTTCAGCAGCTGCTCCAGGTTGGCTTTCTCTGCACAGAGGTCCTTATTTGTTCTTTCACACAAGTTCAGCTTCTCCAGGTCAGAGATCCTTGTTCTCTCCATCTCATCCACTTTACCTGACAGAACGTCATTCTCTTGCTCCAGCTACAATCACAGAAGCAAAAGAAGGAAATAAAATACAGTAAGATTTACTCTGTAGGAGGTTTGGCTTGGACAGAAAAAGAAACAACGTTGTCATATTCAGACAGTCATACTGTCTGAAGGCAAGAAGTCTGAGAAGCAGCAGCAGCTGGAGACAAACACCTGGCGAGATCTTTGGCAGCTCTGCTCACCTGCAACACAAGTTTGTTCAGCTGGACTTTATCCAGTGCAAGAGCTTCGTTGATAGTGCTCATCTTCACTGTTGCAACATGTAGATCAGCTACTTCAGCACTCAGCTTATTCTGAGCCCCTGTCAACTTTGCTACTGACTGCTCCGCCTGAAGAGACAAAAGAACAGTGTGATAGCAAGGACAGGAAAAGCCTTGACTTCAAGCAGCATCTCCAGATCCCCTTTTGTGTCTCTGACGTACTCCCAGTTCAGTGTCCCAAATAAGCGTGTGGGGACCAACTACCCCAAAGAGCCCGTGACATCTGATTCCCATTTTCTAAGAAGGAGAACAACATTTTCCCTCTCTTCTAACTGCCAGAAACAGCACCTATGGGAGTTTTGCTATCACAACTACCTCTCCCACAAGCACTACCTAGGAATAACATGATCATACCTTCTCCAGTGCCATTGTAAGCTCATGTTTCTCTTGCCTCAGCAGATCCCTCTGAAGGTATGATTCCTCCAGTGTCTCTCGTACAACTACCAACTCACTCTGCAGCAATGAATGCTTTCCTTCAAGCGCAGCTAAGTCCTTCAGTCTATGAGAAGGGGAAAGACAAATAAGTTTCTAATGTAAAAACATTCTAATTTCCAAAACCAGGAATACATACTATGGGCCCAGATATTGAAGTCTGAATGATTTTCAACAGCTTTATATTTACACCTAAAGAATGCTGGAATTTCCTGGCTAAGAACTGCATCACTGTTATTGCTGCAAGTGAAACATCATTGAGAAAGTAACACAAGTTTCCAGAAATCAGAGAATGTTTCAAAAAAGTTCAGGTGTTCTCAACAGCTTCCTGCCTCTTAGTTCTCTCTTGCCTTTTTGATGGATACAAGACTTTACATAAAGTTCTGCTTTGGGTAAGACAGACTTTTTAAGCCCATATTAGTATTTCCACAAATACTCTGGCCTTCCCCAGTGAAACAATGAAAGGGCCTACAATGTATTTGGGGAGGAGATGTGTATGAATTTCCAATCCAAGGATCACAGGATGATTCAAGCTAACAGGGACCCCACAAGGCCTCTAGCCCACTCTTCAGCTCAAAGCAGCTGGGGTCAGCTGTGGGATCAATCCAGGCTGCTCACGACTCTATCCAGTTGGGTCTTACAATTTCTAGGGATTGAATCTGCACAACCTCTCTGGGCAACCTGTTCTGCTGCATAGTTCAATTCTTTGTTCTCCTTAAATACACTGTGAACCTCTTGTTTCAGCTTATTGCCTGTCATCAGCTACTCTGGTCAGCTTCAGAATGATTTCTTTAAAGGGTCATAAAGAAAGTACAAGGAGGCAGCTATGCTGTATGTCAGTAGGCAGACAGATCTGCCCACATTCTCCTTTCATCTTTCTATTCCACAAATGATAAGCATGCAAAGTTCATTCTTTTACAGTGGACCTCCTAAAGTCCAGCAATGCCCACCCCTGCCCACAGAAAGCTTTAATGCTCACAAGAGCTCTTGGTCATGACGTGCTCTCTCCGCTGTCTTTTGCTGCTCCACCTTTTCCCCCTGGGCTGAATCTTCCTTCAGCTGCAGTTCAGTGTTACTTTGACGCAGACGTGAGGCTTCTTGCTCCGTTACCTCAAGCTGTTGCTGTAGCTCTTCCCTGGTTTTCTCGACAGTTGCACAGTCACTGCAGAGACACGGCTCAGTTACAAGAATGAAGAGGTCTGAAAAGTCACAGATCCCATTTTCATCATTCCAGGGTGGAGATGCGGGGAGCACGGTAAGGAAGAACTTGCTCATCCCGTCACAAGGTAGCTGAAAAGGCAAAGAGACAGGCAGGCAGCTTTTGTCTTCATTTAGTGAGCAGCAGTGGTTAGGAAAGGGCACCTAAAGAACAGAATTCAATGAAGCAGTATGTCAAGAGAGAGGCATCTTGTATTCCAACATTGCTCTGAATCTCCAAGACAGCCTTAGGATTCACAGTACAGCACGAAAAGCAGTGACAGGAGGATGCCCAAGCGCCAAACAGAGGCATACATGTGGTAAGGCAGGTGAGTTCTTTGCCCATCACACCTCTGAACTCCCACAGCTGGAAGCAGATTGCCTCTGGGATGCAGGAGAAGGGGGAAACTCACCTTCTGAGTGCTTCTACCAGAGACTGGAGGTGTTGTCGGTGACTGCTAGATGTTTTGCATTCCTCCTCCAGTTGCTCAAGCCTTTGCTGCAGCTTCCTGCACTTCTCCTCCTGCTGTCTGTGCTGGCACAGCAGGGAATTGATAAAGTCTTGCCTGGCAGAAAGCTCTTCTTTTAGGGCCTGCAAGAAATGAGCAGGGAAAAAGCACAAACAAGCAATAAGGAGAGCAGGGAAGGTGGCTCCAGATAGCTGGGAGAAAAGCCAGCAGTAAGAGAGATCACCTGAAGCCAAACAATGTGATGAGGGGGTGGGCGTCAAGGAGAGAAAAGCAGTAGAACAGAGCTGGTGAGACTGGCAAGGCAATATGGTACCAAGAGGGGGAAGGCTAGAAAGAAACTGGCTACACAAATGGAAAGGTTTCAAGCTAAGTGAGGCATCAGCAGCTGAGCCTGTGGCCAGTGCTGAAGACAAGCAGAAATTCTCACCTGTGTTGCTCCTTGCCTCCTTGCCAGTGCTTCCTGAACCAAGACAAAGGCATGCTCTGCATCAGCTGAGCTCAGACCAGAGAGCATGGTGCTAGACTTTGCATGCTGGGAACTGTCAGTGCAGATAATGCTGATCGTGCTGTCACTGTCCTCTAATACCACCTGAAAGCCCACATCAAGCTGTTACTCTTTGCTCATTCTACATCGTTTTCTTTATCTGTTTCTCCCTTCCCCCCCCACTCCACCCTAGAGTCATCAAAAACTCAAATCTCTCATTTCTTCAGTCAACAAAAGTTTTGCCCCTGTGGCCATAAGTGCTCCAGGGATTTCTGCAATACAGCTACTATAAACAAGAAGAAACAAGTGAGAAGTGGCTGGAGGTTGCCTGAATGCCCAGTTCCTTGAAGGTCTCAGGAGTAATTTTGGTCTCCTCAGCTTCTTAGAGTCACATATATGAGCCCTAGCTCAACGCAGGAAATAGCAGTGATTGGAAACATTAACGCTGCCCAGGGAAGAATGAATCAGATGAATACTTGTCGAAGTTTACGGTCAGTCCATCAGACAGACAACAGACGCTCTCTGTTAACCCCTCCTTTCCCCTCCCAAATAGAGGAAGAGAAAGGGGATAAGGGAGAGAGACTTATGGATGGCCACCCTCCCCTCCCAAATGGGAGAAGGCGGCAATGAGAGAGACTTTCGGATTAGAAAACTAAACCAGCTATAAGATAATGATAATGAAATGGAATATATACAAATATATACCAAACCAGTATCAAACCCAAGCTCCCCTGATGGCAATTACATCACCGTCACCACTGAGGCTGTGGAGCAGGCACTGGGGAAGTCCCAGAATGGGCTCAGCAGCAAGCGGGAACCAGATTTAGGAGCTGGGTTCAGGAACACATGAATCGGGATCAAAGGCAGGGCCAAGAAAGAAGAACAAAGGCAAAAAGGCCCACAAGAAGCAAGAGGGCCAAGACCCTTGTGATCTCTCCGCCTTATACGGAATGTGGTGTATATGGGCTGGAATCCCTCATTGGTCAGTGTAGGGTCCCCTGTCCCGGCCGCTCCTCCCCGCAGGTGCGGCCTTTCACTTTCTGCACCCCGGATGTG
>JAVSBS010023874.1:67013-78671 GCA_033124195.1 Coracias cyanogaster | reverse complement strand
TGACTGCACGTTTTCTTTGGCCATACTCTTTCCTGTTGATTTATTATCCTTGACAGGCTTTTAGTGTGAGTCACAGTTAGTCACAAACAAATCATAACAGGAAAGGCCCTCCTCAAGTTTAGAAAGAAAGTGTTCCCCTTGGCAGTTCTCTTTTTGCTCCTCTGCTGAGAAGACTTCAAACCCAGCTGTGCCTAAGACTGCTGGTTGTGTGCTTGTGCATTGTGTTTCTCCTGGAGAAGGACAGAGGAGTGCATGAAAAAATATGTGGGGATAAACTGTTTTCCTTTTAAAGGATGTATATATTTCTTTTTTTCATCTGTTTCTTTTACTTCTCCCTTAGTTCTTCATAATCACTGAAATAAAAGATTTGTCTGCCCATAAGGAAATTACCAGCAGGTGACAGAGAAACCCTCTGTGCTGTCATATGCTGTGGTTCTGCACAAAACTCGAGTCTATGGAATCCTCGGTCCTCACTTCCTGTCTTTTAAAAAAAAAAAAAAAAAATGTAGTTGTCAGTCCTCTGGTCAGCTGTGTTACTTTTCACAAAGTCCACACCTTTGAAGGACCTAAACATTACCAAATCAGCGGTGGTCTCCTTTACTCCAGGTAGGTAAGCTTCACATCCACACAAGGAACGGCAATCTCTCAGCCATTCCGCAGTGCCTTGCCGACCTCATCCTTCAAAATAACAGAGGCACAAAGAGAACTAACGCTGCAGAAACAGCAGACAAGGCACAAGAATGCTGAAAGCCCATCAAGTCCCCCCAAAGGAGTGGTGCAGGAGTCAGCTGCTGCTTGATCCTGGAGCCAGTGCAACCCCCTCCACGCCGCACAGCCATGCAGAGTCCAGCGCTCCAACTTCAGCAGAAGCCTCTCTGGCCACATGGTAACAACCATAACCCTTTGTGAGGATGTGATTGGCTTGCTAATCAGCCAGAGCACAGATATACTCCTGGATATCTGCTCTGTGCATCCCCAAAATGCCCCCAAAAAAGCATGTGAAAACAAGCCCGCTTAGTTGCACCACACCCTACTTCTGACAGCAGGAGCAAGGGTCACATCCCAAATAGCAGGCTCACCTCTGTCTTTGCTGATGCCAAATGCTAGTTAAACCAAAACATGATGTATTTCTCTTAAATGAGGTTTTATTTTTCCCGAAGCTGAACTCCCTGTATGCTGTACAAAACTCATATACCACTCTTCTTCCAAGAGTCAAAATTTCTTCCCCTTCCCAAATGGTCACAGGCATGTTTGGGGATTCAGGGTTTCACTGCAAAGTGTCTAACAGACAAAATGGGAACCGATGTGTATTACTTCTGAGGATGCTGGTCCCATTTCCAGTAATTACTGGCAGTTGCTGCAGCAGTTACAGCAATTCTATGGAAATCTGTCTGAGTTTAAGCGCTGTTGAAATTAAATGTGATATTATTCAGTCTTCCACATTTGGGGAAAGCAAGAAAGGGAAAAAAAAAGAAAAACAAAACAAAACCAGCCTAACCAGACAACAACAACGACAACAAAAACCCACAATAAACCTATTAAATATTATCAAAGCAGCCTAAAGCCATAAACAGAGAGTCACAGGAGGATGTGATTCAACCATTTGCGGTTTAGCGATGGGTGTGGTTTCGCTCTAATGCATTGTACTGGGACTCAATGCAAATTACCTGTTTTCAGATGCATGCATTTTGCAAGTCTTTAGAGTGACCGGCTTAAAATGTGGAACAGTTATCTCTGTATTTCATGCCTGCAGTATATGAGTTTACGTTCTGTGGGATTGGTTCCAACTGCTTAATTTTATTTCTAACCTCACAAAAGAGCCAAAGAAATCTGAAAAAGTTTCTTTGTGAATCTAGTGGTACTCCAGCCAAATAAAAAAAGGAGTATGTTTTATTGTATTATGGAGAAAAAGAGTTCTTAGCGAGTTGAGTTATGACTTCTCTGAAATGCCTGTAAAAGATGTTGCCCGCTGCTAAAATACACCCAGTCTTGAATAATGTGGATACAACAGACTGCTCAAGGACACAGGAGATAGTTGCCGTTTATATAGGCAGTCAAAAGGGTCTCACAGAGGAGTTGCACCTGACAACTGGCTGATAGGGTATTTACACCATACAGAAAATTTGGGATGAGCAAGAGGACTCAAACTTTAGCAGGAAACTCAGGCCATTTCTGAAGTTCAGAAATTAACAAGTCGCTTCCAGAAGCTTTCACAGATACCGACGCATTACTTATTTATAGTTAGAGCCAAAGCATTAGTGGCAGAGCATGAAAAAGCTGCTCTTACAGTACAATCACCTAGAGCTGAAAAAGCTAGAGCAGA
The DNA here is from genome assembly GCA_033124195.1 of Coracias cyanogaster. NCBI lineage: Eukaryota > Metazoa > Chordata > Aves > Coraciiformes > Coraciidae > Coracias > Coracias cyanogaster. Next base: position 76,348 of record JAVSBS010023874.1, on the reverse strand, counting down.
AATCTGGGAAGAAAGCGCGTATATCTTGCTCTCCTCCTTCCCTTTCCCCCCATCACACTGACAGCAAAGCGGAGATGGTTGAGTGAGGATGCACACTGCTGCATTGCAGCCAAGGAACATAAACAGAAGAACGTCTGTCTCCAGTGGGGCTAACAAATAGCTAGGGAAGAGTATAAGAACAGAGTAGCTATAGACTTATAATTTCCCTGAATCCTTTCCCAGCGCAGAATAATTTATGGCTCAGGACTTCTCCAGCTTCTTTCTGAAGGAAAATGCAGAAGGCTCCTTTCTGCAGTGCTGTGCACAAGATGTGGTGGGCAATGTCCTCACCTCCAGATGGCTTGTCTTTATATGATAGCCCACCCTTTGGCTATCTTCAGGACCCTCCCACATCCTTTCATCTGGTCTTGAATCCACTTACACACACACTGCAGAAAGTCCTGTGCCACATTTCCTTAATGCCTGAGAACTTGATAAGGATTGTTCTGTCCCAGAGCTTTTGCAGGGGAAGGTATAAAACAGACATAAGGTTACAGACTTTGCCATATATCTATCCAAGTGTATCGACAGGAACTTGGAGCAGTAGATGTATATACAGAGTGATCCATAAAAATAGTGGATGATGTACAGGGCTTTCATATGTAGTTATTATATGGGTTATTTCAGCCAAAAGATCTGTAGTTAGTTAGAAAAGGCCAGTCAGAACTGGGGCTGTGATCCACCGCACCATGGAAACACCCGTTCAGCGCTGAAGGTGGCTGAGGCAGTGAGAAGAAATGCTAGAAACTACAAGAAAAGGAACAGAGAATGAAATAAAAAATGACATGCCAGATTGCACCCACACCTTCATACTTTTGATTTCCGTGCCTGAAAAACAAACATACAAACAAAATGTGGTAGCACTGTAAAAGTCTGAGGATTAGGCACCAAGGAAATCCAAGGTACAGAATCACTCCCATCCAAAGGACAGGTTAGACTCTTCAGCTGGCAAGGAGATCATAGGATCATAGAGTCATAGGATTTTAGGGGTTGGAAGGGACCTCTGCAAATCATTGAGTCCAACCCCCCTGCCAAGCAGGACCAGAGAATCTAGGGCAGGTCACACAGGAACGCATCTAGACGGGGCTGGAAAGTCTCCAGAGAAGGAGACTCCACAAGCTCTCTGGGGAGCCCCTTCCAGGGCTCTGGAACCCGCACAGGAAAGAAGTTCCTCCTCATGTTGAGATGGAACTTCCTGTGCTCTCGCTTGCATCCATTGCCCCTTGGCCTATGGCAGGGCACAAGTGAGAAGAGGTTGCCCCTTTCTTCTTGACACCCAGCCCTCATCTCTTGATCCCCATTCATTAGATCCCCTCTCAGGCTTCTCTTCTCCAGACTCAAAAGCCCCAGGGCTCTCAATCTTTCCTGATAAGGCAGGGTACTTAATGTGGAGTCTCCTGAGGCCAATCTCTGGCTTAGCTGGGCAAGTGATGATGGATTCAGGCACTCTCTTAGCCAATGGAGTAAACTGGAAATTAAAGTTCTGTTCACCACACAGTTGTATAGTTATTTTCTTTCCTACTACCTATCCTAGACTGATATTGTATCTAGTATCTCCAGAAAACCCAGTGCCCCTTTGCCTCCATCAGGTATTTACAGAATTGTCTGAAATATCCCCAATCTAGTCTGGGAAACTGCTAGGGAAGTTTGTGGAAACATCATCAAAAATGCTGCAAGGATCAAGGCTGTTGTCTCTAGGACAACAGCTCTTAGACTGTCCCATGCTCTCTGACTGCAGTCTACCTTATGAATTATTTTTTTAGGCAAAAGTGTTTGTGCCCTCTAAAAGCCACTTAGCTTGGTTGTCTTGACCTCCTGCAGAAGGTAGTGCTTTGTGGAATGCAGGGTGAGACACTCAGTACTCTGGAGGGTTGGGGGCCACCTTCATCCCAGCATCTTTTAATCAGCAGAGTTCATGGGACTACAGAGATGTGGGTGCAAGTGCTCTCAAGCCTTTCTTGAATCACCTGCCACAAAGCTTGGGTTTGGGGACTCACTGTAGTGCAAGATGAGAGACAGAACTCCCAAAGTTGATTTCAATTTAAAATTTCCCTTTCGAGGAGCAGGGACAATAGGGAAGCTGATGAGAGGTGCCTTTATGTTGTTCTACCCCAGCTAGTCATGGAGGATCTGCCTGGGATCTCCATCTGGAAACCCCTACAACAGGCAGGGCAAGTTGAACTGCCCACTGAGGAGGTCCTCTGGGGTAGACAGCTCCTGGCATGGCCATACAACAAATAGGGAGGAAAAGAGGTTATTTGGAGCACATACTGCATGGCCATTTAATAGTAAACTGGGAAAATTAGAATGTTTGTGTGTCTTCAATCTCAACCTCCTGCCGGAAAAAAACAAACAAACAAACAACCCAAAACAGCCTGGAAAAGCAGCAATTACAAATACTTTTACAACAAATTTAAGCTTCTAAAAGGAAGCACATCTGAGATCAAAAAACCAAACTAACTATTCTAATTCCACAACACAGCTAATCTGATAGTATGAAGGCAAGTGCTCTATAACAACATCATAAATTAGAACAGTACCTACATCTTTATATTCCACAGAGAGAAATATGTAATATATAGAGATTTTGTAAATTTTTACCCCCCTATACTCTATCAGATTCAGGTAGGGGAAACTTTTCCTCATGCCTTCCTTCTCTGCAATTTATTGTGCTGATTTACAAGGACACTGCCACCAGTCCTGGTCTAGGCACTGCTGGTTGTCGGAAGGTAGAGATAAGCCGTCGTAATTTAGACAGCCACTTAAGCCTAATTGAATTCAAGACTTCACCTTGTCTCTGCCAAAAGACAGAAATAAGAAGGTAAAAAGGGGATCCACAGTGACCTTAGTCCTTTCTCAGGACCTCAAGGTTTGAATTTTGTTTTGCCTTAGTGAAAAGCAAAGGAAAAATCACATCATCCATATTGAACTTCCATTGGGTTATTGAGGTCCAGCATGGCATTTCAGAAAACGACAATGTTACATGCTGATTTCAGCTGGTGAAAATCAAGTTGGCTTAATAATTACAAAAATGCAGACTACTACACTTTTAGAACATTATTGGGGGGCAGGGGAAAGGGGATATTTCCAAAACTTTGAACTGTACTTTATGAGTAAATAGAAGTCTTTTAGTAGAAAATTATGAAGTAATGAAAGTATCTTAGGATTTTCTTGGAAGTAATCCATTGAAAATTGGTTGATTATGTTACTGGGTAATGACTTAAAACACCATCCCTGGAGGTGTTTAAAAAACGAGTGGGTGTTGCACTTGAGGCTCTGGTCTAGTGGATAGAGAGATGTTGGGATGAACGTTGGATTTGATGATCCTGCTGGTCCTTTCCAACCATAATGATTCTAGGATTTTGCATGAGTGTCTGTGCCTTATCAAACTGATTTTGATACCTTCTTTACAGTAGCTGGGTGGTAATTATTCAACTGTGTATAACAACTGTATAGACAGTAGTTAAGAAGGGCCTTGCACCCAGGTTGTATCAGCTTGCACAGGGATGAAAATTTACAGATTATTCTTGATGTGTTTGCAATCAGATTTACAGTCTTCATTTGTTTACAATCAGGGTAGATTGTAAACAAAATATCATGGCAAAACCAGCTTGTGGGCACTTCAAAGGACTAAGATTTTTAGCTGCAATTATTAGCACCAATGCTATGCCTGCTGCTATCTGAGAAGCTGAAGAAAGCTTGAGTCCATCTTGAGAATCTCATTTTCTAAGACTGTCCTAATCCCTCCTTCTCTTTCTCCAAAAATACAGTTTGTGTTATATGGGAAAGCACTGAGAAATTCCAGATGTTCTGAAATCTGAGAGCAAATCTTATCAGATACACTTGCTTCTTTATTTGTTTACCTTTCATGCATAAATGGTTTTAAATTATCCATTTTATCATTACATTTATTTACTCTTAATTATTATTTATGATAATTTCCTTTTGGCTGATTAAAAGCTGAGTTTCTCAAGTGTTTGCTTAGAGATACTGAGGTTTAATCAGCCTGTAACATTTCTAGCAATAGTTTATGATTTTTCTGTCAATGCAAAATAAATTTCACTGCCGTTATGGTTTCAATACTTCTTTTTGCTTGGCGATAAACTTAGCTGTTTTACTGAAGAAAAGAAATTGCACATTACTGGAGATTGCAGTAACTCCTCCACAGCACCACTAGCATCTGTTAAAATCTCCTTTGAGGGGACACACTTGAGTCGCTGAAGTCTCCTCTGCAGCTGTGGGTGCAGTCAGGTGCACAGCTGGGCTAGGGAAGGCTTCAACCTCTGCTCCCAGGGATGGGGAATCCCAGTCAGCTCTGCACAACACATGAGAGGGAGCAGCAACTTTAGTTGAGCACTGGTCTTAAACACGGTTAAGGAGAAAGAAGATGCTTTAAAATGAGAATTCTACATTTACGACCTCAAATTGTTGAACGGATCTTAACACTCAGTTTCAATCTCCCAAAAAACCTGATTTCTTAACATGTCTCTTTGTGTATCCTAATCTAATGGTGCATTTTCTTTTTGTGCGACTCCTAATAGTATTGAGGGCTGCACAGGCTACGGAATTCCTTTCCTGTATCTCACTACCTAGTTTTTCCTCTTGGAGAATGCAAACTTCAGGCACATGACACGAAACCTGACATCTTGATGATCGTCTGCCCAGCAGAGCTACTAACATAACTACAATGTATGTGTAGGTTGCTGTGTGTGGCTGCCAAGAGTTAGGAACGGGATGCAGCCTCCCTAAACACAGGTGCTGTTGAGAAGTCATCCACTCTCGCTGAAAAATGAACGTTATAGTCACTGGAGTGACATGTTAAAAGCACAGCTGTGTCTTTTAGACGTATAGAAGTTTTAGCAAGCAAGTGCTTAAATGTTTGCAGCTATGGCATCAATATTCCCCAATGGTTGAGAGACTACCAGAAGACTTCTAAAACTCTGTAGCTGCTTAGGAAGTTCCAGCACCCCAGTCACCATGCTCAATTCAGTCAGAGATTTGACTGAACTGGGATTCTCTTTTTTTTTTTTTTGCAGGCATGAATATTAGAATGTCCAGATCTTTTCATTTATGAAGTTCACAGTCCTAAGAAGTTTATTGTTATTTTTTAAATTATGATTTGCAATAAAATGCAAAGCTCAGCTGAAGTAATGATAAGCAGCATCGCTGCAGTGCACTTTGAACACTAGTTCAGGAAGTGATGAAAATTACTTTTTGTGGTGGTATTTGTAAAGAGCCCTCCTGGAGCCTGTCACAGTCCGTTTGGATCTCAGATTCACAGCACAACATACTCTGTTATTTTCTGAGCTTATTAGGAAAGAAAAGAAACAACCATGACAAACAAGGGCTCAATCCTCATTGTACAGACTAGTCAAGTGAATTCACTAATTCCTTGCTTCATTCATGAGGTTTCTAACTCACAAGTTCTCCATTTCACAAATTGCAATTCATTCAACTTGCAACGTGTGCCCCTGTGAGCAAGTTACCTGGCTGGTGGTGAGAGTGTCCATCCTTTGTCCTCTGTCATCGTGCAGTCATGGCCCATATCACACCAGCAAGCACAAAAGCCTCACCACTCCAGCTGCTTCAAAAAATTTTGGGGTAAACTGATAAATTTACACCTTCCAGCTTGGAAGTTTGGTCTTGCAGGAGACAGCAAGCTGCAGGTGATAGTGGCTGCATAATGACCTTTAGTCCTTTCTGGCCATCGTGTCCTGTCTACATGTTGTCCTTGCTTTGACCTAATGGTGCTGCTCCCAGCGTACATCAGGCCTTGGCATGAGCTGTGTGTTAGGCAAAATCTGAGCAGGAGTTGAGTGAGTTCAAGGTGGATTGAGTATTGGCTGAACAACAGAGCTCGGAGAGTTGTGACCAGTGGCACAGAGTCCAGTTGGAGGCCTGTAGCTAGTGGTGTTCCCCAAGGGCCAGCACTGGATGCAGTCTTGTTCAACATATTCATTAACAATCTGGATGAAGGCATGGAGTGTACCCTCAGCACATTTGCTGGTGATACACAACTGAGAGGAGTGGTTGACACACCAGAAGGCTGTGCTGCCATTCAGTGAGATCTGGACAGCCTGGAGAGTTGAGCGGAGGGGAACATAACAAAGTTCAACAAGGGTAAGTATAGAATCCTGCACCTAGGGAGGAATAACCCCATGCACCAGTACAGGTTAGGGGCTGACCTGCTGGAAAGTGGCTCCACGGAAAAGGACCTAGCAGTCCTGGTGAACAACAAGTTAACGATGAGCCAGAAATGTGCCCTTGTAGCCAAGAAGGCCAATGGTACCCTGGGGTACATTAAGAAGAGTGTGACCAGCAGGTTGAGGGAGGTTCTCCTCCCTCTCTACTCTGCCCTGGTGAGGCCACATCTGGAGTACTGTGTCCAGTTCTGGGCTCCCAAGTTCAAGAGGGATGAGGAAATGCTGGAGAGAGTCCAGCAGAGAGCTCTGAGGATGATTAAGGGACTGGACCGTCTGCCTTACAAGGAAAGGCTGAGAGCCTTGAGGCTGTTCAGCCTGGAGAAGAAAAGGCTGAGAGGGGATCTGATCAATGTTTATAAATATCCGAAGGGTGGGTGTCAGGAAGATGGGCCCAACCTCTTTTCAGTGGTGCCTAGTGATACAAGGTGCAACAGACACGAACTGGAACAAAGGAAATTCCACGTAAATATAAGGAGAAACTTCTTTACTGTGAGGGTGATGGAGCACCCTCAGAGGTGCCCAGAAAGGTTGTGGAGTCTCCTTCTCTGGAGATTCAAAATGTGGCAGGACACATTTCTGTGTAACCTGCTCCAGGTGAACCTGCTTTGGCAGCAGGGGTGGACTAGATGATCTCCAAAGGTCCATTCCAACCCCTACCATCCTGTGATTCTGTGATTCTATGAACAGTCACATCTAACTCATTTTCCAATTACAGGTAAAAGTCTTTGGCAGTTAAGTGACTTATTTGGTTACAATTCCTTCTATTTAAATTCCAGGTGTCTAGGACATTCTCTTTTCTTTTTCTTATACTCTCTTGATTTGCCAAACTGTATATGGAAGTCTTTGACTGAAAATGTGGCCCTACATATCTGTTATTATCTGAGAAGAGATTCAGGTGCTACTTGCACACAGAACATTTTGCAGACCACACTACTGGTCTTATTTAGGGAGAGCTGCAGTAAAAAAAAAAAAAAAGGACTATTTTCTTTCAGTAAGGTCAGGGGAGTTTCAGAACTGCCACTTTGGCCTCCATGTGTTCTGTTAATATTTACTCTTGCTTCAGATGTAAATAACAGGCTGCCCAGGGAAGTGGTGGAGTCACCATCCCTGGAGGTGTTAAAAAAGAGAGTAGATGTGGCATTTCGAGACATGGTCTAGGGGTCACGGAGGTGTTGGACAAAGGTTGGACTTGATGATCCTAGAGGTCTTTTCCAACCTAGATGATTGATTCTATGATTCTAATGAGTTTACAAAATAAAGGGGGGAAAGCCCAAATGTTTTCAATAAGCTGATATAGCAGAATTGATACTGTGCAGCTATTAGACCTGATCCTAAAACTCCTCAGTCAGTTACTACTTGCAAATACTAGAGAGCCCACTGCACTCATGTACAGAGTCGAAATATGCAATATGCTCTATCGCCTCCTTGAAACACTTCACAATTAATGCAGTTTAGTTCATTAGCTGAAGATGGAGACAGATTTAAAATCAAGAATAATATACCAGTCAGAAAAAAAAAAAAAAATCTAAACATGCTCTGTCCTCCACTGAACAGACACATGGCTTAGTCTTATGTGCCTTATGTCTGCTCACATACTCACTTGCTAGAGTGTGGCTTTTGTCCTGTATACAGAAGAATTCAGCATCAGCCTCAGGATTTTCTCTTGAGGCTGTCCCTGTAGCTTTATGTAAGCTACACCAACTCTCTTGTTCCTGCTACCTTCAGGGCTGCTCCTGTCTCACTTTCATCATGGAAGTTGACCTGTGTCAGGTCCTGCAGAAAGGGCTCCAGCACTCCCTCACAGCCACTCGCCCACTTAAGCATGTTAAGGTATCTCAGCTTCCATCTTAACTTTCTCCTGCCTCCATTCATATTCCTGTACAATCTGATTTTTAGTAGAAGTTGCCAGCCATGAATTTTTTCTTTGCCCCCTTCAAGGCAAAAAAAAACCCCCTACTTTTTCCTCAGAATTTTTTTCCTGTACTTGTTTTTTATATTTTAGCTGCATTAGGTGGAGTCATATTTTGCCCTCTGTAGCACATACTGCCTTCTTACTGCCTGAACTTCCTATGCAAAGAGGAGTTCCATTAAAATGGATGACGAATGGAAGTCTTGTTTTTCACACATTGTGGAAAAGAATGGTCTCAGAGACACTGTGCTGAGTTTGAAGTTTCACAAGAGGGTTGAGCAGATCTAGCAGATATTCCTAAAAGGTAAACCTGCCTCCTCTTCTCCTTTCTTCTCCTCCCTTTCCATCTCAGGTCTCCTGACTTCACATCCCAGCCCCTCTCTTGCAACCACTCTTGTCACAGTCTGAATAAACCTATTCAGATCACTAATTTGGCAAAGAACTAACCCAGCAGGAAGACAAAAAAAAGTTTTATGCCAGTTTAAGGAGCTGAATCAGCCTCTTTCAGGAGCTGACAAGTACCAGGGAAGCAAGGGAAGCATGGCCAAGAGAGGGGAAAGTAGTAGGGCTACCCCTTTTGGCAGCTGCGGGCTGTCAAATTGCTCCTTGAACTAGAATGACTTAATCAAGGTAAGTCTGTGGCAGAGGAGAAATCTAGATTTTGGATCATTCATCATCTCTAGACCTCCTTTGCTCTCAGCCATAACGCCAGCAGTTTCTTAAAAAGTAAATAGAAAGTCCAAACATAGTCACTCTCTTTTTTTGCCCCTGCTGAAGGTCCTAGTAGCAAAACGTGAAATAATTCCACTAAAGTTGGTGCTTAAGAGCATTTCAGTAGGAAGCCTGTTTTTTCTTTACATAGCTAGATAATACTGGGCCAGATACAAAGGTTGTGTTATATGACCTTAGCTTTAGTGGTATCTTTGCAGGAATCACAGAATCATAGAATCATTATGGTTGGAAAGGACCACCAGGATCATCAGGTCCAACCTTCATCCCAATATCTCTCTAGCCACTAGACCAGAGCCTCAAGTGCTACATCCACTCATTTTTTAAACAGCTCCAAGGATGGTGACTCCACCACCTCCCTGGGCAGCCTGTTCCAGCGCCCAACCACTCTCTCAGGAAAGAATTGCTTCCTAATATCTCATCTAAACCTCCCCTGACACAACTTGAGGCCATTT
>JAVSBS010023874.1:15577-39941 GCA_033124195.1 Coracias cyanogaster | reverse complement strand
ATTCAAGGTCAGGCTTGATGGGGCTCTGAGCAACCTGACCTAGGTAGAGATGTCCCTACTTGTGTAGGGAGGTTGGACCAGATGACCTGTAGAGGTCCCTTCCAGCCTAGAACATTCTATGATTCTATGATAAGAGAGTTGAAATGAATACAATAGGCAGAAGACGAAAGAAACACCACAAACTCTATCTCAAAGTATGTCACAAGTGGGTGAATTCTGGAATTTCTGTTCTATATGGCCATTCAGCTCTTCAACATTTCCCTTTGACAGAAATTGAAATAAATTGTCAAAAGCTTCCATAAGGTAAAATTTCTAGAAAAGTTAACTTCAGAAATATTGGATATTACCTGGATTTTCACTTCAATAAATCAAAAAGCTTCTTCTCACTAAAGCTTCCCATGACAAATTATACCTTAAAAGTCAACATGATAAAGGCACAACAAGGCACTTCAGTTTTACCACAACACTCTATTAAGAAGCTACTCACAGCAACTATGAGGCTTGACAGTTCCTGCAACATCATGACTTAATCTGATCTTTGCTTTTCAAAAAGTTTCCAGAGGCCTTTAATACAATAATACACTCACACATCAGGCTTCTCAAACATTCTCAGAAATTTCAAGAACTGATAAAACCTTTAAAAGTATTTTTGAGAAGTGTGTATTATTGTCCACAGAAGAATAATTTGTCTTCCTCTGTTTGTACTTAGTTTTCCTTGATGCTCATAATTTGTCTTTTTTTTTTCTCAAAAAAACATTGCATGACAGCAGCTGCTTTTCTCCAGTCCCACAGAACTGCACAGCACAGCACAGCTGGTAGACACCGCAGTTCGTGCAGCGGTTTCTGGGATCCACTTTGAGATCCTGCATGCCTTCTGGGAACTCTCACTGATTCCTGAGAACTCTCTGAGGAACACCAGGGTGCCTGCTGCTGCCGCAAAAGGTCAGCTGTGAGGTTGCTACCACCCAGAGATTCTCATAGCGAGCGGAGGCATCAGGGTGATGAGGGACACAGTGGCTGGATTCCCTCTGAGACCTGCAGTCTCATCAGCTTCAACCCCAGCTGCACCGAGGGTGGGGCCAGCAGCACCTCTGCTTATCAGGTTGGGAAATGGAGACTCCCACGATGGGAGCTGGTGAGTTGGCCAACCAACTCTGGCCAACCAGAGACTGCTGGATGGAAAGAAGATTCGCAGAGAAAGCCCTGGGCAGCCTGGTGGAGAACAAGTTGACCATGAGCCAGCAAGGGGCCCTTGCAGCAAAGAAGCCATCAGCCTCTTGGGGTGCAGAACGTTGCCAGCAGGTCAAGGAGGTGATCCTTCCCCTCTGCTCAGCACTGCTGAAACACATCTGGAGTGCTGTGTCCAGTGCTGGGCTCTCCAGTCCAAGAGAGACATGGACATACTGGAGTGAGACTAGTGAAGGGCCATGAAGGTGATTAAGGACTTGAAGCATCTGCCATACAAGGAGAGAGTGGGAGAGCTGGGTCTGTTCAGGCTAGAGAGGTAAAGGCTCAGGGGGTTCTTAGCAATGGACATAAATGCCTGATGACGGAAGAAAGAAGACAGAACCAGACTCTTCCCAGGGGCGCCCAGTGGCAGGACAAGAGGTAATGGTCACAAATTGAAATACAGGAAATTCCATTCAAACATAACAAACCCCATTTTTACTGTGAGAGTGGTCAGATACTGAAACAGATGGCCCAGAGAGTCTCTGAAGGCTCCTTTCTCAGAGCTATTAAAAACTCAACTGCATGTGGCCCTGGCCAACCTTCTCCAGCTGACCCTGCTCTGAGCAGGGTGGTTGAACTAGACAATCTTCCAACTTCTTCAGCCATTCCATGTATCTGATAAAACTGCTTTCATGCTATAACCATGCCTTTGTCATTGCAATATTATTGCTCCGTGAGAAAGAAACCACAGATGGTGTAAAATCTTTCTCAGTGGACTTCTTTTAGTTAGCTTTCTATCGCTCATCTCCATGAGAGTTCTGTCTCATTTTCTTTGTTATCTCCACCCTATTCACTGGCAGACAAAATACCTTTGATTTTTCTGAATTGTTGAATTTTAAATGAGATTAAAATAGAATCCAATTTGAATAGAACAGAAAAACCATCATCGTTTCATAAGAAGATACAAAATGATTTGAGTAGATTCCAAGATCATTACATGTTTCATTCCTTTCATGAAATTCATCTGACATCAACCTGTTTGTTTGGCCTGATTTTTTGTTGTTGTTGTTGGTATTTTGATGGCTTTAAGAGACAAGGAAATGGCTTGACTAATACTTGCTTAATTTCTGTAGTCTTTGTCTGCTTTCTTTCTTTTTCTTTTCTTTTCCTTTTTTGTACATTACAAGCATTACGGGTCATTTATGTAAAAAAAATCCTACATTTTCAAGATGGGATTAATATAATAGCTGTACTTTTATTTAAGAGACTATTGGACATCCTGTTCCATGATGGATGTGAAGAAGTCACACAAAGAAATGACACACCTGCCACAGCAGACCCAAAGTCTAAATCAAGATGAAAAACAACAAAAGAGAAAAAGACTCTTCACAGTCATCAGGAAGGAAGAAGTAGAGGGTTTGTGTGATGCTTATTCCTCCTAGCAGTTTACTTACACTGAGAATTACAGCTCATCTTTTGACCTTTCAATTTAGACCTCTGTGGCCACTTCTCTGAATATATACTATAAATGTAATTTTAGGTGAGTTTCCTCCAGAACATGGGAATGGTTGTAGTGGGTCTAACAAAAAGCCCATCTAGGCAAGAGTCCTCATTCTCTTCGCCAGCCATCTCTGCCATTAGAAAAAGAACAGGATATTTATATAAGTTACTTCACTCTAATACCCTCCTGATCTCATCTAAATTTAGACATACACAACAAAGACGCCTATATTTGAGAAAATCACTTTGGGAACCCCATCATATGGAACATGCATTTGCTGAAATTTGCCTGACCTACTTTAAGCATCACTATCAGGATGAGATGAATCGTGCTTTGAAAGTAGCTACTTCTTCTTTAGCTGTAGAGGGAACCAAGCAAGATTAGCTCAGATGTGTCTTTGTAAGAGACAGATGAAGCTATCTGAGATTAATCTCATTCAGAGAACCTGTAAGCACAACTTGGACTTGGGGTTTTAAAGTCAAGAGGTATGGGCTAGGGCTCAGATCTGTGCTGTGACCCACACCTCATGGAGGTGTGCCCCAAGGGAGAAGAAGCCTTGCAGTGCCAAGATGTGTTCAGTGAAGTGGGAATAGCAACCGCAAAGCAGTGACAAGAAACAGCGACAGAAGCAGCATCCAGAGGGAGTAAAAAGAGCAGCAACAGGAATAGCGGCAAAACAAGTCGTAGGTTTTTTTGAATGAGACAGTGAGCTGACCGGGAGCACCTAGTGCAACATAAACAGGGAAGAAAGGTTGGAGGAGCACTCATTTGAGGGTCATCACCACCATTTCTTCAAGGACGCCAGTCCTTTCCGCTTTAACTCTGCTTATCAGTGGTTTTTCCAAGATGATAGACCTCTGCTTTCCTTGCCTCAGACCAAGGGGAGCCTTTATCTCCCTGAGGGTAAGGATGCGTGAGCAAGTGCTGTTCTTTCTGAAGCACTCAGAGGGTGTAATTTAGTGTCTGGAAGGGAGCTGCAGTTGTTTTAGCTTTTTTTTTTGGTGGAAATCCTTAGAAACTGAACCTAGCCTTTTTTTACTGTTTAAACACACGTGATAGGAGGGTTAGGTCAGATTGAGCTTGACTAGTGCTTCCAAGCAAGGAAACAAAACAAACCAGCAGCTTCACTCTGTACAGCACCTTTCATGCAAAACAAAGCAGAAGAACCTTCAAAAGCAAGAGAGAATGATAGAATTTCTCTTACCGACACCCAGCGAAAAGCAAAACTAAACAAAGACAAAGCTAAGGAAAGAATTCTAACAATCAAAACGAATTAAGAACAAGAAGAAACAAGAAATCCTGGTAGATTAGTTCCTAACAAGCAAAAAATGCATCTAGACAGTCATAGCACCAATATTTCATTTCCATTTGCTTAGCAAAATGAGGCCACAGCCTCCAGACTTTTTTTTCTCACATGGTATTTGAAATTCAAGCTGCCTTATGGCAAAATAGATCGGGCAAAGGAAAACTACTAAGGATAAACCACAACTTGGTTATCTCAAGAAAATGTAGTGTTGCCAACCTCCTGTGACATCATAAAGGTGGTTCTTATTTAAGCTTGATGAGCATAAACTTAGTGTATGAATGAGAACATTTAAAAGAAAATGTAAACTTAAAACCGTTCTCATGAGTAAAGTCCTGTCTCATCCTTGTTCAATATTTGGTCCTGGATCTATTGGTAATTACAAGTCACAAAATGACTGTAGATCCAATGTTTTTCTGTTAACTGAGGCTTTTCTTCATCACTCTTCCCATTGTTCTGCTTTCCAGGCTTAGACCTTTCTTTCTGATGTAAAAACACTTTTGCACGTTAGATGCTTTGCTGTTTGCCAGAAAGATAACTGCATTTTTCCTTCCAGCAGTTCTCAGCCCACAATCAGCCCTTCTGCTGTCGAACTAGTTTACTCTGCAATGACTCTCGAGGTTACTTTTCACTCAGGAAGGAAAAAAACCTGAGACTTGTTTTCCAGCTTTCATGCTTCTGAAACTGGTTACTACCATGTCTCTACGGATTTCCCTGTGCAGTGGAATATCAGTGGTCCTGCCACCAAAGGACCACCTAGGGTGTAGATTTCATATTGCTTCTACTAAGACTAGCTGTAAAGGTTTACGGGTTTAATGATGCAGGTTCTGGCTCTTGATCAAGTTTGCCATTCAGAATGAAATTCCCTCTGCAAGATCACACTGGAATGCAACGTGCTAGCAGAGCAGAGCCTACCGCAGTGCTTCTTGAGTAATGAGTCTCAGGTGGGAAAAAAAAAATTGTATTTTTGGTGCTGTGAGTGTACAAGAGTCTTAATTTTGGAAAATGAAATATTGCACATAGGCTCTATTACCATTTTTAGAATCAAAACAACTTCAAAGACCATCAAGTTCATCTGCAATGATAATATTTATTGTGAGTTTTCAAGAGAGGCCATGAACAAGTGCGTTGAACTTTAAAAACAGTCATGACAAATCATTTAAAGCAGAGATGCCAAGTGTTTTGACATCCCGGCCACACGGCGTTTACAAATAGGGACTGGGAGCCAGAGTGGAATTGCTCCCTTGGGTCTTATGATCTTTGTTTCCACGACCTACTGTGATCCTCTCGTTCAAGAGTACTGCACATTTCCTTGAAACACTACTATTTCCAGTTCATAGAATTATTCAAAAGGTCACTATCAAAGTGTGTTCTAAAATTTGCAGGTTTAGTCAGGTTCTCTTGAAATTTTCTGTGGCCTATGGCATAAGGTTAACGATGCTGAAATCGAGCCACTTGAACAAATTGCTTCCAAAGAACAGGCTCTCCATCTGCTCCTAAAGCAGGCCAGTGTGAGTTCAAGTTCTCCTGACTGTTTTGCCTTTACATGCAGCTTGAAAAATGGCCCAGCTCAACAGTGCTCCATATATTTCATGGAATAAAATGTTAACCTGAATCTAACATTTTCTTAACAAAGACCACTTTTTTATTTGGAAGAACTGTACCAAATAGGCATGACACTTGTCTAGTTTCAAACTCAGAGTTTCCTCCAGAGGGATACTTGTACGTTTTACAGTCTCTTCACCTCCCATGGATGCTCTTAACCCATACACTTAAAAGGCCATGGAGCAGAGCACTCTGCCCTAAAGCCACCTGAGTATCATTTTAGCATGTTCAATAAAAGCCAGTATTGAAATAAAGCAAATCCCCTCCCCTCCCCAATGCTGTGCACAGATTTCTACCCTTTAGCCCCAAATATGGGAGGAAACGCAGGGAGCACTGCTAAGACACCTCATCTTGAAGGACTCACCACCAGTTACCTCTTATCTAAAGCCTGGGACACAGGAAAGACTTCTCCAATTTCCTAAACTGCTGCTCGTCAATTGAGCCGCCATCATGAATTATGTTTTGGGAAAACAAGATTAATATATATTGAGGTAGCAGATTGTAGCTATTCCACGTTCTCTCACATTTGCAAGGAGGTGAGAGCACACATGCAGTCAGATGTTCCTACTCCATGACCACAGAACCCATGAGTCACCGCTAAGGTAAGCTTCTCCAAGATACCACTCCCTCTTTTCTACAACCACCTGGGAAAATTCAGTGCAACCACACTACATACGGATTATTCCCAATGACTCCAGTGGCTCTGTAACTTGAGGGCTTTGGCAAGTATCTGAATCTACTGTGCAAATCACAAAGCCAATTACTAAAGGTTCCTGTTTTGCCTTGTGTCCACATTCAGCCAGTTTTCCAAATAATTTATGAATATTTAATACTCAAAGAAATTAAATTAGGAGGTTTCTGAAAGAGGAAATCTCTAGCTATCAACACTGTAAGGATCAGTGGGCCCGTTCTCCCCCAAATCTACATTTTCCATGTGTCTTTTTGCTTCTGTTTTTGCCCCAGTTATTTTATGTGGGAAACCTTAAATGGTTATTCTGTAATCAAACAAAAGATGTAACAAGCTAAGCAACAGAACGCATTTAATTCTGAGGCGTGTGGTAAGGCCTGTCAACACCTTCTAAATATCAAAGCCAAAATCCCAGTCACACTGAAACACTTCCCAGAAACCTTAGGAAATTCAGGAGGCCAAGATTATACCTTTTGAGTTGCTACACCTCTCTCTATTGGCTATTTATGGAGCATTTAAGGTGAATAACCAAGACAGTACATTGCTTAAAGGGAAGTCATAACTTAACAAATTGCAAGTCTTTAAAACCAAAAAGATGACACATTAGTGACACTCCTTAGAGCACCCAGAAAGAGATCTGGTTTATATTTCACCAGGTCTTGTTATATTCTGTAAAGACAAGACTTGGATTAGACAGGAGCCCTTCTCTAACCTTTTCCCAAACTAAGCAATGTTTTCACAGAGAGACAACAGCAGTTATTTTCTGTTACGTGAGAATCCATTCCATCATACCACAGACTATTATTCTTCCTAAGTGAAGCTGGAATGATATCAGAGGAAAAGAGATCTCATCCACTTAAAAGGCAGTTGACAGAGTATAATCCTGCATTTGATAAAAGTACACATGTATTGACTGGTAGGAACACGTTGTCTGTCTTCAGCTTCAGATTTAGCTGCAGATTGGGATCAATGAAAGATCTGATGATTCCGACAGAACCGACAGACAAATTGGGTCAGGGTGAAATAGGTTAGAGGAAATACTTATTTATGAGCTTTTATAGCTTTTACGCTAATACAAAGAAGACATTTCACATTATCAGGAGACTTGCCCCCAAAGACCAAGGGTGTTTCGTTTAGAGGTATGGGCATAGTATTAATATTTGCTGGGCTACATCCTAGTTACAGCAGTTTTGCCGTTGACCACAGGGCCTTCAAGAGATAATCTGCCAACAGCAATATGGCTGACCTCAATCTCTACACTCTTCTCAAAAATTTCCCTTTGAGAGGATGTTCAAAACGAGTCCTGTGGTTCTAACACAGAGAGTCTAAGAACTGGAAGGCTTCTGTATTCATTTTCTTTTTCCTTAGGAACAGTTAAATGGTTCAACATGCACAAACAGTGGTTTTTAATACAGGCGCACAAGTTTTACTTGGCAGTTATGCAGAGTTATTGCTCCACAACTTTATACTTGGTGCTTCAGAATTGGCAACATGGCTCAAGGTTGGTCAAATTTTACTGAATGAAAGAGGCGAAGACTGATGGGAAAATGACCCCGAAAGATCAAAAGTTAACACTTGATTCTGACTTTTAAAAAAACCCCACATGCCACAGACTTGCCCATTGCTCCTAGTCTCTTTCAATAGAAGACAAAGCCATTCTGAGTGGTTATCCTTCTGCTCCCCTAACAGCATTGCCTCTGCATGAAGAAGATATTGATGCAATAATTCACAGCAGTGATTTGAGTTTTTAGATACTGTAAGTCATGCACGTTCATACTCCAGAGGACTAGAATCAACAAAATAAAAGCATGGAATGTAAAATGAGATTCTGGGAAATCAAACTCACTCATCAGATGAACTGTATTCTAAATGTGGAATGTATATACCACAATTTATTGGGAAATTTTCAGGCCGCTTTTTGTCAAAAAATACCTCTTCATTTTAGCCATGAATTTAATGGAAAAAAAAATGATGGAAATAAAATTATGTTGTGCTTCTGTCACCTAATCATTTCCTAATTGTCACAGTGACCTGTTTTCCATCTGAAGAATTCTGCTTTTAAGTCAAATCTTTTTCATCACAAAATTTAGTATATTCCAAGCCTAAAGAGTTAAAGTTTTAGAAGTATTGTTAAATTCAAAGCAAAACTTCCAGTCTGAAACAGACTACATTTTACAATCTAACTCATGAAAACATTGGGAATTTTAGAGGTAATCTCAGATAGGATTCAATTTTTTTCAAAATTTGCTGTACAGTAGGAAAGTAATTTCCTCCCCTTTCTTAATATGTAACATGATTCATATTGTTCATGCTGCATTTCTACAACTACTCTATTAACTGCAGGTCCTTGATTTTATTTTCATGCTACTTTTTTGTAACAGATCATTTGGAAGCGTGCACTTAATGGAGCTGGTTTGTTCTCCTTTCAATTTCTGTAAAGGTAACCATCAATTTCTGGTGAGATATTTTCTTTGTTACTACATACATTGTCAAAATCAGATTTCCTTCCAAGTCATGTTATAGCAAGTTACATCAAAGTGGTTTTGAAGCTGCTTTAACAATGTTATGGTATTTGAAATTAGAGCAGCTGGCTGTAGTCCACACCAGGGTAGTGAAAGACTAAGCCTTTTTGGTCTGTTAAGGTTCTTATTTTAAAAAATCTTGGTTTATTTTATTGCTTATTATTCATTGTCTGAAGTTTCACATCTGAATTTAAGCTCAAGATACATTAACTTCAGGGCTTTCCAGTGTGAGACTGGTCAGTAGTGAATGAGTTGAAATTAGTTAAAAACAGAATTGGTCCAAATCCTTAAAACAAGTCTCTTTAAGCTTCGTATAAACCACATTGGAATAATCCAGATTTTTAGGTTTAGACAAACTTTAGTTCTGCTTCTGCACATGAACTGTCAAAAGCACTTAATTCAGTTGTCATGATACTGTGACTTTTTTTTTTCTTACAGTGATACTACTGATTAAACTGATATAAGAAACTTAGCTCTGGCTTTTGAGTTCTGTTATAAAGCCTGTTTGGAGAGGGAGTTCTGCTATTCTTCAGTCAAAAGGAGGATAAAAGATGTTCTACTCATTTTCCAGCTAGAGAAATAGAATATAATTGTAAATCTATTGTCTTTAATGCTGTGATGTATAAGTCCTGTGTTTGAGAAGAAAACCAGAGCAGAAAAATGCTGAGGAGGTCATAGCACACAGGCCTGTTATTGTTTTATTCATTTTATTTATTTATAACTTGCAAAGTCGTTTCTTCTTGCCTTGAAAATGAAAACAGCCCATTAATTCAAATCTTGCAACAAGTAATTTCAAAAAACCCTGTGAACGGGTTACTGTAGCATAACCAGCTCTCAGAAACAGAGCATAAAGCAGCAGGTAACTGCATCCCCTTCTGGGAATCCTGCGTTCTGCAAGGCTAAAACGATGCTTTTCCATTTTCAGAACACTTCGTCAATGTTTTCAGGGATTGACCCCAAACGGGTAGATTATTTTCACTTTCTATAATGGAGATTCCAAAAGATAACTAAACAATCTGGAGGGACACCGACTGAGTTCAGTGTAATATAGAGACGGGTCATGGGAAGCAAAAGCTCTATTCCTATCTAATGAGTCACACAGCTATCCAAACTGTATTTTTAGGCTTTTACCAAAATGAAGCCATCCCTAAGTACACTTTCAGGCAACGACATTGCAATGTTCAAGTAATAAATTGGTAGTAAGGACACAGAATGAATTTTTGTCATAACTGAACGTGTGGCCTTACTGATTTTAACATGGTTACTATCATCTGATGTCTCTACTGCACGATTCAGCGAAAGCAAAATAAGTATGTGATGCAGGCACACAGGAAAGCGAGTGGTCCGTCCGTGGAACTTTAATACAAAACTACACCCAAGAAATCCAACTTTCAAATGCAAAAGTTTTGCAACTCCCACCATAAACGCCCTCTGAACGATAAGTGTCTCTTCTAACCTCCCAGCCGCTGAAGAAAAAGGGCACCAGCGAAGGCCCATCACCCAGTTTTTCTTCTGCTTCCTTTTATGAAGACTGACCCTTTCTCTAGTTTTTAAAAGAAAAAGAGGTGGGCACTGATTTGGGGAGAAGGCGTGCAGTTCTCAGGCGGGCAGAGGCTCTCGGTTGGAGCATGACTGCTTGCTCCTGCCCTCCCTGTTGCTCCTGCTGTGAGTCCTCTCCTTGGTAGGCGCAGGGACTGGGGTTCCTTCGTGCACTGCACCCTATCCTGGGACTTCCCCTACATTAAAAAGCACTGCAGTGAAATGGGAGTGGGGTGGTACCGAGGGCCCAATGGGCACAGCAGATGCACATTAGGACGTTTATCTTTAGAACTAGTCTGGCCCTGGGAACTGAACACCCCTTAGCAGGCGGGGTGCATATCTCCCAGTTTAAATTTCTCCACAAAGAACTGAGCCTGTGTGCTATGAAGCCAGACCACACTATGAACAGATGCACTGTAAGGGCGTTATGACTGGGGGTCACTTCTGAAGGATACCCCTAACCTAAACCAAGGTGCACCCAAAGGTGCCTCACCCTTGCACATGGTGCTGAGTATTACATTATTAATTCAAAGACGGAGTCTAGCAGCATGAAGTTACTTGTATGTGGGGATCAGAAGTCTGATAACAATCAGCTCACACAATTTTATCAAAAACACGTTGCCTTTGGCGTTCAGAGAGATTTGCACTAATTAAAATGACCCAGTACATTTTAGCAGACTGCCGCACCAGCCAGTCACAGCGATTGCTCAGCCGTATGTGCTTCTCCCCAGGGTTATATTCTTTATAGGGTAGGCATAGTCCATTTAGCAGAAGCAAGATAATACCAACAAAAATCATTCAGCTCAGTAATTATCAAAAGCTTGTAGTGTTCAACATCACCATGCAGCCTGTGAGTGAAACAATTTGCTGGCTGTGTCCTAATTTCTTATCTTTCCTGTGTTACCTTTACCTTAGGAGCCAGTTTCCAAGCGGTGTCCACCGGTAAAGACTATCCATTGTTATTACCGTTTAGAAATCAAATTAAGTCCTACTCTGACAACTCATCCTGATGGAAAAAGCCAGGTCTTGTTTTCCTACTGCCCCACCAAATGAGTGAAATTAACTTCCAGAAAGGACACTGGGCTCACTCTCCTGCATATTTCAGCTGCTGGCTGTCAGCTGGGACTTGCGAGTGCTCGATTCAAGGTGTCAGATAATTTTGGCTTCTCAGGAACCTTAAAATAAAAAACTTTCCAAAAACTTATACAGTGCTTCCTCTCTAAGCAGAAACATAGAGAGTGGACTACTCCAGCTACAACATCAGAGCATGAAGAAGGAGGACTGAAGTTTATCACCCTGCAAAAGGAGCCTATGGCAGCTGTTGCCGTCCGGGCGCAAGCGTCCGTACCACCTCCCAAAGGGGAAGGGGATCGAGGGCAAAGCGAGATACTTCCCACCAAGCTCATAGGCAACCTTGGAACTGGTACAGCACTGCCAGGAGGAGCGATCGGCAAAGATCCAGCTACAGGTTTGCTGTGCTCAGGCAACACTTACTCCAGCCATTCCCAGCCCAAGAGGCATTGAGCTAGCTCAGCTCCTGACAAGGTTCACACTCCACCTGACTGCAAGTAGACCTCTGCTGAGCTACAGCCCAGTTGGGCTGTGTCTCACACACATTCACCAGTCAGCAAAAGATGTGCAACCGCGCACTTCTGCTTTGGGAAGACAGAGAGAGCACCAACTCACCGTGTTGCAGTATAGCTCTACACATTGTCACCAGCTTGAATTTGACCATGGGCTCTCTGGAATACTCTTGGCCTCTGATGTCACATCAGCAGTGCTCATGAAGCTGAAATTTTCCAGCTGCCCCCTGGGCACCCCTTTTCACTGCCAACCCTAGCAACAAGTGCTAGATGCAGACACATACAAATACAGTCACCAGGGGCCTGCTCCCACCAAAACTATAGAAAGGTAACTTAATTTGCATCAGCGGAGGTTGTAGGCCGTTCATTATCAGGGAAAATAGAAGGAGTGAACACAAAAGAGATACAATGCACTTGCTAATGTACCTCGTACTGGCAGTAATACTGAAGTACAACCCATACAATACCACTTAGAGCTAGACAATCACTACTCGCTGGAGACCCCAAAACTCAACACAGCATTACAGCCGTCATTAGCAGCAATGAGATTTCATGCACACCCCCTACGAGTCCCATTTGACGCACTGACAGCCAATACCGAGCTTGTGCACGTACCCATTAATGCCGTTAAAAGGCTTTGGAATGAACGCCTGATAACAGGTTTAGTACTTTAAATTGGCTTAGAGGAAACACCAGCTGGTAAAGCCAAGGCATTTTTTCAGGCTTGTTATTTTAAATAAAGTTGCTAATAATTACGTTTGCTTTTCGCCAGTCTGTTTCAGGCTACAGATTTGCTGTGCACCAGTCTCCAGAACTCTTGTTCATGCAGTATACTGGCCTTCTCTTGGTGTAAAAAATGGAGTTGAAGACAAATTGAAAGACCTCATATCACGAGAGAAGCCTTTAGTCCTTGGGGCATTGAGGTACACAGCAGTAGCCATGCCGACCTCACAGCTTCAGGGTGGTGGCTGAAGCAGCTAGGAACGGAGCCAACACCTGGCAACACTGAATTGCAGCTCAATGTGTTTCTCCAAGTTATCCCCGTATCAATCCACCTTCAGTTGCAGATCCAATTCAATCACCTTCAGTACACCCTCAGAAAGATCCCATCCAGAGAAACGCAGGTTGATTGTCCCAGAGTTTTTATACTGGTGTGGAATAAAGCGGGCAGTGCTTTCCTGGCTCCAGCTGTGACACTGATGGCTTGGTTGTGTCCCAGGCCCTGTTGTCTTTTCCCTGTGGAAGATGCCTGTCCTTACAGCTTCCCTCAAAGAAATGGTTCATGTGGAAGCCTCCTAATGTATTTGATCAGAATAATCCAGATTGTTACAGTTTAAAAGAGTTTTTCTTGAAGATTGCAGGGCATAGAGATGAACCACTCTTCAGGAAAAGCTGCAGGGGCAGTAACCTTCAGCAGAATGACAGACATGCTGTCAACCTATAAAGCTGTTTGTTGAATGAACATCTCCCAACAGCTCTGTATTCTTCTCCTCTAGCTGTTGCTGTTCCAGTATAAAATGCTTCTACTTACAGGTGTAGGAAGATTACTACTTTAGATTTTCTTGCATAATTCAAGTGAGACAACTAATTGAAGTGCAGACAAGTTCTGAGCAACCACTGTCTCTTCTTCTTCAAATAAAAGGTAATCATCAGAGGAATGTGCTCTCCAGCTTCCCGGGGCTATGGTGTCAATGGACAGAGACAGATCAAAATGGGGTATCTGTGATCAGACAGCTCTTCAAGGTACACATGTTCTTGTTTTATATTTTTAATAATTCCTTCCTGTATTAATTTCTTAATTTTCATTACCAGTTATTCACAACAAAATGTTGGATATGGAGTATGAGAGTATAGAAAATCAGAATATAAAAAAATCAGAAAATAAAATTCTATGTCTCTGCAGATTTCTGTTTTTCTTCCACATTTTTCCAGCCTTATATTCACCATTTGATTCTCAGGATACTAAGGCAACTTTTAGTGTAGCGTGTTTTGAAAGAGTTGTAAAATACAGAGCAAGTAATTTCCAACTGAGATGAATTAATAATAGTAATAAAACAACACCCCACATATTTCTCAGCTGAAGATCTCAAAGCACTCTGACACCTAAAGTATCACAGACCTTTAGGAAAAAAAAAGTGACAGGTATGAAAATTGAAGTATGAAAAGGCGTGTGATTACAGGACAGCACCAGCAAAACTGGGAAAGTACTTATTCCTGTCAACTTTTACAGCTTTCTTGGACAAGATTCTGTATGGAGGTATGCCTGAGACAACTATTTAACCAAAAAACAAGTTATAAGGAATTCCATTGTTTCCACCATCTGGGAACAACAAGCTTCTTTGTTATTCCTGCAGCACAATCCTCTGATTTTTCTTTCCCCACTATCTACTCAGAAAATATAATATCGAGACACAGTATGTCAGCTTTCCAGTTCAATAAGTACCTCTGAAAGGTAGGGGATGTCTCTAAAATACTTAATATTGTTAGGAAAGCATGCTGAGCATTTTTTGCCTCCAGTGAATTTAGTGAGAGCTTATACTCTTCACATGCCCTGTTTGGACGAGTGTTAAAATCTGGGAGCTTGTCTTCATGCATTAACAACTCCTGCTAAGGAAGGGGTTTGTAGCAATTCCTTAGTCATAAATGATTTAGCCTGAATTGTAGAGTAATATCAGTTTTCCATCCCTGATGACCAATCATTCGGCTGAGTCCCGTTTGACCTGCCTCCCTTTCTGTAAAGCAGACGTTGTAAGAATTTTCTGCCTCAGAGTTGTAGGTTTCAGCTCATTATATTGTGGAAATAATTTGAATGTATTGAAAACACAGGATTCTTTGGAATTCCGTTGACTTTTTTCATATTGCTTACCAAAGGAAAAATATTACAGGCATCACAGAAAGAAGACAGGGTCCTAGAGAGGACTTCTCTTTCATAGAGGTTTCTGAACTGTTTCTTTCTGTGAGCTCAGATCTTTTCTCAAAGATCTTCAGTGTTCTTCCTCAGGCAGAGAATATACTTTTTGGTTAACAATGAAAAATACTGCCAGTCCTTACATGTTCCCTAACAAGATGTGCTCTCTTCCCAATCAATGTTTGGGAAATGCATGGATTTTTCAATACTCTTCAAAGAAGGAACCTGAGGGAGATATGTGTAATTAAACCCCACTTACAATTTGGAAAAGCAGAGCAAGGTCATCAGAAATAAAATGGCTATTTCAGAGTTCCAACTGCTTGACAGGCATTGATATAGAGTTGCTCCTAAAAATGATATTTTGGGAAAAATATCTTATACAAAGTGCAGTGAGAAGCATTAATAAGAATTAGCTAATCAAGGGATAAAGTGTGGGTGCGTGTTAGTGTGTATGTAAGTACATCTAAGAAAAACATGGTGTTGCAAAAAGGATGTTCAGGCAAGTCCACGTCCATGAATATTTCTAGTGGGTTCCGTATCTGATGGCATACGCAGACTCTGGCAGTGGAAGTTATTTGCTGGGGGAAAAATAAAAAAAACAGGGTAGAAGGAGAGACAGGAAAGAGAAAGGAAGAAAGAAAAAAGAAAGGGAAAGACCATGAGCACAAGGGAAAACACTGCTCCAGAGGTCTGGGGAGCAGCACTCCAGCAGCTTGGTTGAAAGTATACAGGGCTGAGAGTGGAAAGCAGACTGTAGGGTTGTAGCAGAAAGTCCTCAGCAATACAAAAAGTGGGCATGTGCAGCAATTGGAAACACATATGGCATTTATTTTGCCTTTGAGTTTACTGTTTGGTTTCAAAAGGACTGGAGAGCTCGAGCATTGTCATACTCTGGGCATTGGTATTGTCTTAATTTTTGTAAAATTATATGAGTAAGTATGGCCACTATGTGAATAAGCACAGCCATTTGCTGATATGATAAACCAGCTACATTAGAAAGGCAGAATAATATAACGTTTAAAAATAAAAATCTAGCCATAGGAATCTACCCCTTAATTAAGGAAAGCAAACTGCTACCCCAAAGACCATTTAACATATTTTTCAGACTTAAACACAAGACCTTGTAAATTACAAAAATATTCTTGGCTTGATTCTTACAAATGAACAAATGCAGTGATTGCTGAAATGGGATATTAGACGTCTTGTGGATGTGAAGAAAACGGCTGGACTGGTATTCTCTATCCCTCCTGCTGCAGCTGGATGGCTATGCAGTAACGGCTACCAGATTTGTGGGAACTGGGAGTGCACGCCTAGGCCTGTAATGCTAGAAAACAGAAGATCTGGTTTCTTGTGCCTGCATTCAGATCCTTTACAAATAAGCACTCCATAGATAAAATGTTTAAATTGTCCAAGTAAAGAGGACTGACTTCAGCATTCACAAGCTTGGTCGAATACCATAATCACTTGCTACAGAGGCATACAAGTGTCATGGCCAGCTTCAACAGAGAGGATGGAAAGGAGTCATACATAGTCCAGGCTGTAGCATTTGGGTTGATACTACTACCTTATGCATGGAAAAAGCATGATCTTGTGCTCAGGGCTTTGAACTCAGATCAGATTGAGTGTTCTCAGTGCTATAAAAGATAGGCACCACCACCGTCAAAAATGTGTTGTATAAGGAGCAGCCTTAGTGGATCAAGTCATTCAGGGGTCTTACCTATTCACAGAGACCCACCTCAGGGCAGGTGAATTCTGCCTCTCTGCATCTGTAGCTATACATCATCAGAGCTGCACAGGCTAATAGGTTCATGTTTTTACCGGCTATCAGGGACTAGACTGGAAAAATGAGGTCTTCTTCTTCACTGGCACAAGATAAATACTAGCTCAGGTGTCTAGTTCAGATATAGGAGTCAAAAAACCTGATATTTAAAGTTAGATGAGACAAACCGCCAGAGTAATGTTGGACATAAACACCTCAATTACTATATTAAATGACCAAGATCTCTGTTGAATAAAGTGCTTGGAAGAGAAAGGTAGCTGCATCCTGTGCTGATTTGCAATATGGAAATTAATGAGACTAGGCTGGCTGAGAACTAGTTTTATCATTAATATACCTCATGCTAATTCTCAGCTTTCTTTTCTAAAGACTAAACAGCCCCAGTTCTCTCAGCCTTTCGTCATAGAATTGTTCAAGCCCCTTAATCATCCTCGTAGCTCTCCATTGGACTCTCTCCAGTAGATCCCCGTCTCTCTTGGATTGGGGAGCTCAAAACTGGATACAGTATTCCAGGTGTGGTCTCACCAGGGAAGAGTAGAGGGGGAGAAGAACCTCTTGATGAACTACATCTTCTTGTCTTAGAGCAAAAGCAGTCTAGCCAGTTCTTAACCAACCAGTGACTGGTTCCTGGAACTCTTTTCAACCTCTGCCCATGCTTTCAAGACCTTCACTATTATCTCGTGCTTCAACATCACAACAGGAGACAGCTGGTACAAAGGTCCAGTTCACACAGCAAGTTGGTAACAAATCCAGACTGGGCTTCTATAGTTAGCAGAAGGCACAACTGGCATAAGATACAGCACAAGGCACGTGCCCTGCTACTAGCAACCAAAATATTATTTGTATTGGGACACTGGGTACTAAAAAGCTTACACATTGGTTACCAGTTCTGCTATATTCTTGTGTTTATGTCTGAGTTCAAAGCAAGCTAATATTAATTGAATCCTTCTTAGCCCGTTTCCACTTTACAGGTACAAAAAGTCTGTGCTTGGGCTTCACTGTCCAGGTTGAAGCACGGCCAGCCAGCAGGTCTGATCCTGATGCCTTCCATGGTCTCCATGGGAGCAGTGTGTGGTTCTGCAGAGAAATGACCCATTATTAGTTCAGAATTAAACCCCTGTGCCCATTGCCTGGAGAAGAAAAGGCAATGTTTGTGGAGCATAAGTTTCACTTTCAAAAGTACAAGCTCTCGGCAGTCTTGCTGACAGTACCCAAACTAATAAGAAAATGGGATTTGGAGCAGTGGTTGACCACATCAAACCCACACTCCAGGAAGGAAGGGCCCTGTTAGACAACAAGAGAAACAGCTGCTGTTCATGCTGATGCAATTTTCTTTTTTGCGCAAAGACAAATTATTTTCAAACATACTTACCTCTTCTTATTACCAGATAAAAGCAATTACCTTGAGAAGAAACTATTAAAGCAATTCTATAGTCTTCCCAGGTCTTTAAACCCCTAATTAATGATGACACTGGTTGCTATTGCGCTTGCTCAATTCTTTGCTAGTTCAAGGGTTGTGAGACCATTAGTTTAAAAATTTTTCCACTGGAAATAAATCCCTGCTCCATGGAAATGCCACTGGTCCATTTCTGACTGAAGTGAGAAGTTTTCTTCAGGCCTTCTCAGGCCCCAGTGAGCAGGGCGTGTTACAAGAGCGATTCTGATGTTTCTTCTTGCTGTAACTCGTAGAGGAGAGCAGACTGAAGCTTTTTCATATTCTTCACATGGAAGAAGCAGCACACTAAACACTATGTGTGCACTCTTGGACTGCCTCTATGGATGTGAAAGGTATTTAAGGCCTTCAGTGTAGTGCTGAGTATGTACAGAATTAATTAGATTGACGTAAATCAACACTGATTTAAGTTACTGTGTCGCTACTCATGCAAGCGATTCCACCGGTGATGTGAAGTGTGCAGAGCATCAAATAACAGAATATATTTATATTTGCATCTGGCTCCCATCAAAAAAACTGCCCTGTGGCTGTATTCAGGCAAGTTACTGGTTTCCAGGAATAATTTTGCATCACCACATGGTTCAACAGTTAGAAAAATTATCAGAAACAATGAGAAGATTTTAGATCCTGAATTACGCAGTGTATGGCTTTTGCCTGTCAAAACTTCCTTAGAACAACATGAAAAAAGTTTTGCCCCTGTGTTACTTTTGATGTCCGACATTGCTAACACAGAAAGGCTTTCAAGGAAACTGGATAAATCAGCTTCTGGTAGTTTTCTCTGTGATATTTTGCTTTGCACAGCAACAGGAAAAAATTCTCTCCATAAAAATGGAGAGAATAAAGCTGCAGTATTGGCATAATTTTATGTCACACATTGAGTTCTGCTTATGATAGGAAACAGTGGGAAGAACCTGAAGTTGTATCAGACTCTAGTTTGCTTTGAAGCATCTTAGACTTCATCATCTAGTGTCTGTCTTCAAATATAGAAGCTGCTTTCTTGAGATTTGCATTTCAGCATAATAAATTCATGTAAAACTTACTCAGACTTGTTGTAGTCTTAAAAGAGATTTCATGATGGCTGAGAAAACAAATAATTTCTTTCTTTATGCAGCTGAGGTCTGAAGCACTGAAATTTTCCTAATTTTCTAGCATATTGACCCTCCACGCAGTACCATGAGTTCCTTCAGTAGCGTGCAGAGATTCTTATTATGAACTTACAATGACTGCTCTGGAAGGTGGTAACACAGAAAGACAGACTCCTCCAACAAGCAGAATAGAAGGGAGAAGGTCTAAGGCTCATGGTCATCCTCAAACTGAGATATCAATGCTCAGCAACTTCTGAGCATTCCTTCACATCAGCAAGCAGTTTCCATTTTTGAGAATCCAAATGTTCTTTGTCCAAGATAGAAACCAATTCCAAAAATCATTTTTGAGGAACTGCACTAGTAAAATCCCTCATGGTTGATTCACATCCTTTTAGCTCTACACATTGCCATCTTTCTCTTAGTCAGTTCATCACCCACTTTATAATTTTTGCCTTAATTCCCACCTTCTTCCATGTAATTAACAATTTCAACAGTGCTATATCGCTTCTTTTACATATCATAGAGTCATAGAACGGTTTGAGCTGAAAGGAACCTTAAAGATTAGATAATTCCACCCACCCCTGCCATGGCAGGGACACCTCCCACTAGACCAGGTTTCTCAAAGCCCCATCCAAGCTGATCTTGAATATATCCAGGGATGGAGCATCCACATCTTCCCCGGGTAACCTATTCCAGCATCTCACCACCCTCAGAGTGAAGAACTTCTTCCTAATTTCTAATCTAAATCTCCCCTTTTCCAGTTTGAAGCCATTGTTCCTTGTCCTATCACTACAAGTCCTTGTAAAAAGTCAAGTATGTAGTCAAGAGTTGCTCTTTTCAAGTAAAATACTGGGCTAATGAGTTACAATGTGCTTTTAGTAAATCAATGTAGCATTTTCATCCATTTTCCATTCACTTCTGTATCTTTGATAATTCTTTCCCTTCAAAGTATGTTCTAAAATCTGTGTACACTGGAAATCAGATGAAAAAACCAGCAGATATCTAATCAACAACCCAAAAAGCCAAGCTCTAGCTCTGTCTTAGGTAAGCGGAGAAAATAAAAATTATGGAAGTCTGAAGAACCAAAAAGACAGTAGGTAGAAATGGCAAGTCTATAAAGAATATGAAAAAGAGCTGATTGTGAAAGAAATCTATGATTAAAGAAGCCAGAGAGTTCAGGGAGAAAGGAAGATAAAAAAGTTAAAAATGGAGTTACTGAGAAATGAAAATAAATAATCCCAGAATGTTCCCACTTTAAAACTGCCTTAGCTGAATGTAGAGTTACAAAGTTGAGCTTGGAGACAAAGTCAGGTTATCTATTGAGAATGAGAAGAAAGTAGTAATTACCAAACCTGAGGTTGAAACAAATTTCAGCATTTGTTTGTTGGATTTTTAACTTTATAAACAGAGTTGTCTTTATCCCAGCATGATGAAAAACCATGAAATTACAAGTCTGACAGCAAAGAATGAGCAGAGGTATTAAACCTCCAATGGAAAATAACTAATTTACGTCTTATCCTCAAGAAAAGTGGCAGAAGGATGTCCAAGAGACAGGTCAACAACAGACCTCATCAGAAATGTGCAGCCACCGAGCTAACTGCCGTGGAAAACGGCTGCTCAGGACCAGTGACCAGTGCTGGCCACAAAGCATCATCTAACCCTCCATCAGCAACTTTATTCTGGGACTGGGCATCCTTTTGCTAATCCCAACAGGCTGTATAAAGTTCTTGAACTTTGATCTTGACGATGGTGCTGAAGCCTTCCTGTCATCTGTGATGACAATGTAGCGCCTCTCTGCACTTCTGTGAAATCCAGTGAAATCCCAGACCTGGGAGCCAAGCTCCTTCTTGCTTGTTCTGCCTGTCTTTGACCCCTAGAATCTTTCCCTCCTCTCTGAACAGTGGCCCAGACATTTCAGATAAAGAGATTTTGACAAAGGAATGCAGGGTATGCGGCAGCAGGACTAGACTCCCTAGGGGTGACTCAGGAGTTCATCGGTATATTGTTCTAGACAGCAACTTTATGAGGAATGGGAATAAATATTAGCAGGAGATAGGGTACGTCCACATCATCTTTACTGAGGGAATGGCTAATTAATGAGAAGAATCATAGGAAGCGATAGATGTAAGAATCATAACAACAATTAAATTGTTATCTCAACAGACGCTGGATTTGTATCATTGGTGCACGCATGCACTAAGAGTCTTCTTCTAATTCTAATTGTGTGCGGTTGATTTTCACACCGTGTCAGTACTGCTCAAACATTTGCACGAGAGATTTTTTCCCACAGCTTGCCTCCATTTCCTGTTTGAAATCCAGTGACCTTAAATACTGAGAAACTCTTTAAATAGCTTGTGGCGGGTAACACAACTCATGGTTTTATTTTAATGAGAAAAGAAGCATATCTAAGGAGGGCCATCATAATGAATCACTGGGGCAAAAACGTTCCAATGGACCAACAATACAGAATGAAGCCAGTCAAGTGTCATGTGAAGAAAATAAATCCCTTTTTTATGCTCATGGAAAACATGTTGTTTCATAATCCTATTATAATACATCAAAATGTATCCTCAGTTTTCTTCATCCACTTTTTGTTAGCTCAAGATCTCTGGGTAGTACATAGTAAGGTTTGCTTTCTTTTCTTTTTTTTTTTTTTTTTAATAATTCCAGCCAAAAAATCATTTATGCTTTTGTAGGTTTCTTGTCTTTATGCAGAAAATGAGTAATTATTTCTGCACTAGTGTCTACCTGTAGCATTGAGTTCTCATACCTGACATTCTTATCAAACAAAGGGAAAGCAGGATCCCGACTTGCCAGTCAACCACACCAATCTCACTCAATGTCTCTTCTTTGAAATTGATGATCTGAGACCAGCATAAGATCAAGATCATCTTTTCTCACTTCCTGTGCTGAAAGTTAATGACAACAATAGAAAATCACAGAAATTATCAATCAACTGCATTCCCATCGCTAGATCTGTGCTATGGAGGCAAATGGTGCCACCAGCACCTATTGAAAGTGAGAAACCACTATGAAATTGATAGAATGTTAGGGAGAGAGGATGTTCTTTTAGGGTCCTTATCACTTTGTAACCATGGCTAAGCTAGGACACAACTTGCAAGAGCATCCTTGAGATGGGGTGAGCTATGAGCCTAGACAGAATATGAGTTGTCAAGGCTGTTGAGATAGGGTAAGTTACGGGCTTACACGGGATACAGGAGAACAAGGCAGCTGAATTCCGTCACGAACATTGCCAAACTAGGCAGGAGATTAAAAGGACATCGTGAGGAAGACCCAGAGCCTTCGTTGGATGACCACCCTACAACCACCGACCCATTTTATTACACATGCTCAAGGGGCATTTCTCTATGTTAATTAGTTCTTGGAAATGTAATGAATATGTTAAGTGTTTCCCGGAATTCTGATGAATATGTACGGTGTTACAATATACATACTCTGTAATTTTACTCGATCAGCAGAGCACTTATGGTAGATGATCCCCAGAGCTACCCCAGCGCTGCATGAAAGACTACCTGCTTGATACAACTCTTCACCGAGTTGTATCGAGTTTCTCCGTGCACCAGCAGCAATCACTATAAAAGATGCAGCATACTTCAGCCCATTCCGTGTTACCACCGTGATTTCCCTTCTGCGGGTTCCTATGGAATAATTTAACAATTTATTCATTTGGAAGTGAAACATTGCAAGCACGTACGAGGCTGCTCAATCCTGCATCCGGACGTGCAGACCTACAGGCCAAGGCTTTGTAGGCTGAAATACATATACATTGTGAGTGCCATTCTTTTGTTTCTGTCCTTTCGGATCTCTCTTTCCCACTGCAGTCAGTTCCTTTCTAGCCAATGCTAATCTTCTGCACACAGCAAATGAGCACATTCATAGGATATCTTGTTTTTCAAGCCTGGCTTTGTCCTTTTAGTTATTACCCTTCCGCTGGCAAGGCGTCAGCTACATCGTTTGCAGGTTGTCAGGCCTCCCACATTCCAGTATATTTGCCCAGCTCCAGCAAGGAGGACCGTGGCTTTTTTATAGACAAAGACAAGCTACAGAATTCATTGTAAACCAATTTCTTTCTCTTCAATAAATAGTAAAACAAAAGACAAGCCTCTGCAAAGCAATGCGTGTTTGTCTTCTGTAGTGTAACACTATGACAGGCGCTACAGAAGGCTATAGAACACAGGCCTGCTGCAGCAGCTCTGGAAACAAAAAGAGCTGCTGACCAACAAAACTCTTAGGAAACAGGAAAAAAAAGGTGCAGAGTCTGAATGTCAGGCAGGAGAAGGACAAAGGTCACAATGAGTCTACGAGAGTTATCTTGTAGAATGTGGAAGAGCTATAGGATAGGTAGATATACCTGAGCTGGTCAGTCTTTATAGTCAAATGAAAGGAAAAAAGTGCTTTTAGGATGCACTTTTAATTAAATCCTGACATAGGCACTTAAAATGGATTATATGAATCACCCTGAAGTGCCTTTTTCCCCCTGTTAACGGCTAAGGAGGTGAGAGTTAAGTTGCTAATGAGCCTGTTAGGACAGATAACAAAAACCCAAATCTGCTTGTAATTTCACATTTCTGTACCATCAAAGGAGGCTAACGTGGATGAGGGAAAATGATAAATGAGTCAAGGGCTGCTCCAGATCTACATGCTTTTCAGCGCGTGGTTTAAGTATCAAAGGTAGGAACCCAACAGTTGTTCCCACAAACCGGATCCGCGGTCCGGCTGGGACTCTGCTGCCGTTTCTAAGAGCAGCATGAGGTAAAATTCCACAAATGTTTGTCTTTTTTGTTTGTGTCTATTTTCGCTTTTGTTTATCAAGGACAGGATATGATTGCACCGTGGAGAAATGAAACCAAAAT
This sequence comes from Coracias cyanogaster, assembly GCA_033124195.1. Lineage (NCBI taxonomy): Eukaryota > Metazoa > Chordata > Aves > Coraciiformes > Coraciidae > Coracias > Coracias cyanogaster. The sequence goes on along the minus strand of JAVSBS010023874.1, from coordinate 15,933 downwards.
GTTCCTTCCTGGGTCAGGGGATTGGAGGCCATGAGATAGTTTTCTTTTAAAATGCACTGCTTTGGCTGAGGGCAAGTTTAGAAGATAATCAGGAAAGGGTCATTGTTTTACTGGAATAATTACACAGAATGAGCTATGACAGTAACATGTTCCTAGGAAGACACTGTTGTGCTGGTTCAGCCATCATCATCATCATTTTATGCTGCCATCAATTAGCTGACCCCACAGGCCAACACTGAACTCAGCAACAGCCCCTCAGAAGGCTTCTTTCAGACAGTTCTGCCACAGGTTCCTGTGGGCCCAGCTCCTCCACTGCCCACTGTGGTGCCAGCATCGCCTGCTGGACACAACAGACA
>JAVSBS010023872.1:0-12077 GCA_033124195.1 Coracias cyanogaster | reverse complement strand
CACAGGCCTGAGAAGTCTCAGCGGTCCTTGTGTTATTCCTGTGCCTTGTGTTTCTGCCTGATCAGACCCGGGGGTGCCTGTGGAGGGTTTGGAGATGAAGCGAGGGAGGCTGGAGTGTGAAGCAGCCACAGGGGAGATGCGATTGTTGTGTGCCAGTGACCGAGCACAGCTCCAGCTTTAGTCCTCGCCCGAACAAGTACAAAACTGTCGGTGCCCCTAGGTCCTCGTTCCAAGTCCTGCTTACTGTTCCTCTTTTCGCTTCAAGTGAAAAGGCGTTCTCTGCGTGCCCCTGGCTAACGCGGAAGCTTCGGAGAAGCCACAGCAGCCTGGGCTGGCCCTCAGCCCGTCCCGCAACCGCTTCGCACCCACGGCAGGCCAAGGTGTTTGTGGAGATTCCCTCGCACAGAGATTTGCCGTCAGCAGCCGTGCAGGTGAGGAGCGCCTGGGGGCCCTGCGGCGGGCCGCGCATCTCCGCAGCCGCTCTCCCGCAGCCCTGAGCAGCTTTCGAGCAGCCGGGGCTCGCCGAGCTGCGGGCAGGCCCGCGGCTTCTCCGCCGAGCCCCGCCGCCATGACCGCCGCCCCCAGGCCGGAAGCGGAAGAGCTGCGACGGAACCGACTTCCGGTTCCGGTGCGCCGTGCCCTTGGGCTAGCGGGGACGATGGCGGCGCTGGTGCTGCTGCGAGCGGGGCTGGCGCGGCCCCGCGGCCCCCGGATGGGTGAGTGCCCGCCGGCCCCTCGCCCTGCCCGGCTCCGCCGCCCCGGCTCGGCCCTGACGCCGCGTCCCCGTTCTCTCCGCAGCTCTCCTCGGGAGGACCCTGCTCCGCCGCCCCGCTGTCCTGGCGGCCGTTACCGATGGGAGCGCTCCGGCCCGGCAGAGCCACAGCCCCGCCCAGCAGGACCGCGGTACGTGCCGAGCTCCGGGGCAGCGCCCGCCGTGTGCGGGCCTGTGTGCGCGGAGGAGCGGGGGGGGAAAGGGTCTGGGCTTCCCCGCGGCCGCACCGGGCACCAGCTTTGTCGGCCGGGCCTGAGTCGTTATTTCCTCGCCCTCGAAGCGATTTCTCGGTGATGCGCCCGGTCCGCCCGCGCTGCTCGGGACTGCTGAGATTTAGAGCCGTGGTGGGAGATTTTAAGTAGCCGATGTTATAAACCAAGGGCAGAAAAAACCAACCCCGACGCGTGGCACGGTAGTTGCTGTCGCTGGGGGAGGCAGGGCTGTGGCATGACGGCCTTCGACGGTGCCGTTTCCATCGGTAGAACGGCTGGTGGCTTCAGTTCTGCCCGGGTCTGACTGAAAACGAGGTGTATGTGAGTTGAGGCTGCTTGAATTTGAAACTGACGTTTGCGATGCCACTATCAAGCCTTTGAGCGCTGCAAGTCTTTAAATAGGACATGTTAACTGAATGTTAACAAAAGTAAATCTCTCCTCGTTAGCAAAGGTGGTAGTTTTTTCCGGTGTGGGGGGGAAGAAAAGGGTTAAAAGATCGAAAAGAAATCACAAAGTTTCATTTTCTTATGGTTCCATAGCAGCAATAATATGAAAACACTGCAGTTGTGATTTCTCTTGAGCTGTAGCGCTTCTGATTCGCTGAGGTTAATCTGAGAAGTCTGATCTGCAGGCAGAAAGTGTTTCATAGGTTGTTTTTTCCGCTCTCTGTGTGGCAAAACTACACAGAAGGTGATGAAAGATAACCCTGCCAAGACCAAGTTCTGGTCTGTCAGTTGCGCAATTAAATACAAGTCATGTTGTGACCGGAGGTTAAGGATGTTTTGCAGCCATTACAATGCAACTTTGAAGCGGAAAGGGTGAAGCAATGCTTGTAAAAGGAATTGCTTAAAAACAGCTAAGCCATTTTCTTTCTATTCTGGACTCTATATTAACAACAGATTTCGTGTATGTGCTGTGAGGGTGGTTTTGGCTCTGGAGTTCTATAGGGACAGCTTGTGAGTTCCGTGTTAGGACCCTTTCATGTTTTACTTCAGGTCCTTTGCTTCCCTTGTCACTTTTCCAAATTTCCTTCTCCCTGCAAAACCAAAGAAAAGCGTTTGGATTTTTGTTTAGATGGATGGAAAATATTTGTGTGTATTTTGCACTGAAAAATACTTCTTCTCATAGGCAGTTCCAAGGCTGCGTCTTTGCACTGGACAAGTGAGCGAGCTGTCAGTGTCCTCTTGCTGGGTCTCCTTCCTGCAGCCTACCTATATCCTGGACCAGCCATGGACTATTCTCTGGCCGCAGCCCTCACTCTCCATGGCCACTGGTAAGCACAGTAGGTCCCTCAGAATTAAGAGTAAAGTCTGATAGTTAGGATGCCTCCAAGCCTTAGGTCTTAAATCTGTGTACGGCAGTAAGTCTACTGAGATCTAGTATAAAAAAAATACTGAAAAGAGATGCAGAGTCCTTGCTCTCCGAGTTTTGTGACAGTCCTGGTCTTTGACAAGACTAGTGGTACCTTGGTCTTCCTTTGTCACGCTGTTCTCTCCGTCAGGAGACGGGATACACATTACCATTCAGGAATCCATAAACATGCTCTAGCGTTCTTCTCTACACTATCTTTTCTTAGGAGGACTTCCTTGCCACCGGCTGTTTAGAATCTTGGATGTTTTTATCTTGTAGAAGAATCAGTGTTGTATGAACAGAGAGAACAGAAACAGGATCTGTCTAAAACAAGCTGTTCTAAGGTTGTGTGTTGTGAGCTGGCTTTGTACATCTCACTGGTGATGAGGTTCTGCATAATAAAAGAGTTCCGAGCAAATATTCCACTCAAGAAGCTGAGACCTCGATCATTATTTTCTTGATTCCTGGGAAATGGATGTTTGCTCGTGTTCTTCCTACGTGTAGTTCTGGGATCCGTTACGTGAGTAGGCCAGCTGCATGGTTGGCCCAACTGGCAGCGTTTACGTTCTTGAGGCGATCGTGGTCTGTAGTTCCTTGTCACAGGGATAAAGCAGATGAACAAATTGGTGGTAATTTGGGATGCCAGGTTTTCTTAAATCTCAGTTTTGCCCTTAGGAAGTTGTACCAGGATTTCTTGCGCTGTGTGTGTGTGTTAGTGCCGTACTGGATGTGGCCATGTAGGGGAATTCCGGGCGATGGAACTGGTTGCTGCAGGTTGATGTGTTGAAATGGATTGTCTGGATGAGGTTTTGTGTCAATGCCCGCAGGTTTGATTCTTTAGTAAATGTCTCTTGTTGACAAAAGCCTGGGGATTGTTGGTATTAGAAATCCCTTTTCCATAAATAGTGTGGGGATTTCCCCCGTGGGAAAAACTTCTGCTGCTTGTGCTCAGCTCTGCTGGTAACTTTCATCAGAGTTAATTCCTCCCCCACTCGTGTGGGGTTTTGGTTCTCTTTTTAAGCTGGAAAGTTTCTTATCTTGCAAAACTTTGTCTTAAAAACCTAAAGGTGTTCCTATGTAGGAAAATTCTCCTCTTGTACTGTAGATATTCGGCGCTGGAATATTTTTAAAAGAAAAAAGATCGTTTGCTTGACATAAATGTTAATAGGATTGCTGTGACAGTTCAGATAGTTCCCTCGAGTAGCTGATCAGAAACTGCAGAGGAGTATTGCGTATGCTTTTGAGGGATTTTCTTTCACCTTTTGCTATGTTTTTCCTTAGGAAATCTTGTCCTGAAACACGTTGGAAATAGTGCTCCTGATATTTAGGTGGTTATCAGTCCAAACACTAACCTGTCTATAGAATTACACAAGATACATGAAGCCGTGTTTATCTTGTACTGGTTTGCTGGTCCGTAACAAAGATTTCTTTGCCGAGTGAAGCTGCTGTGTGGCGAGCTGACTGTCCATCTACCATGCACCAGCTATTTCTCACTCATTTGCTTGTTCGCAGGGCCACTGGCCTTTTCCCACAAGGGCTTTAGTGAATTGCTTGGTGCGCTGGAAAGTCACACGCCAGTTTTTCTGAGAAGCCTTAGCATCGCTCAGTCTTATTGTGCCACGCAAAGAAAAGTTCTTACGAAAATCCCTTAGGAACACTACAGCTGAAGGCTAGCCTCGGAACCCCAAGCTGAGTAAACCTTATTTATTGGGAGGCTCAAAGTGTGAGCAAGTGCTGCTTGCACTCCTGACCTTCTTCCAGTGTCCACTTGTAAAACGTAGCTGTGTTCGTTTAAGAATAGTTGCCTTTCAGGCTGCTTGTGCTTTCTGCTTCTCCTCTGTGTATCCAGGGGTTCCTCGCACCCCTTTTCTTGCTTTTTATGATCTTTACGGTAATAGAACCCCATCTAAGTGGAATTAAAGCTCAGTGTTCACTTGCAGTGGCGTCTGCTGCAGGACTTTGCACCTTGTACCTCGGTCACTTGTGTGTCTGAACTTGTGGGACGCAGGTTCTTCAGCTTCAGGCTAGAGCAAGGCAAGGTCCTGGGAGGAAGATTGTGGCATTCAGTGCGGTTCTCTGTTTTACCAGGTTAGCATCTGTCACTGCAGAAAGCAAATACGCTTGTACATTCTGGAGGAGAACTCCCACATTCGTTTCATAGCATCCTCTGTCTGTCTGTTGCTGGATAGTTTGTCTGGACAAGAGTTCACTTCCAGTCTGGCAGGTGTAGGAAAAAAGCCACTGTGGTGGTTGCTGCTATTTTCTAATCTAAATATACATCCTCGAGTCTTCTGTGCGTTTGTGACCATGGCTGCTCCCAGAGGCACGCCTTGCTGTTCGAGCAAGAAGGATATTTCTGTTGGTTTCTTTTCCTTCAGTCCTTGGAATTCCAATAAGCTGCCTGCTCTTTCTTGGAGGCCGGTTCCACAGATGCTGTTGTCTGAAAGAGCTGCGTTCAACGCCCTGCTCCCTCAGTACCGCTAAGAAAACTCTGAGCTAATATGTGTATTTTTTTAATAGAATACGTGGAATGTTGTGTGGGGTTTTAATAGATGCATCCTCTTTTTCAGTAGAAACTGGGCATTCTTTAGGAAAAGTTGATGGCAGCAGATGAAAAAGTTGACGCATTAGAACACTCGAACTGGGTGGATTTCGGTGAGGAATGCGCTTTCCTAATGTCAGCTTTTTTCTCCCTCTTATTCTGTAGGGGTCTCGGGCAGGTTATAACTGACTACGTCCATGGAGATACCCCCATTAAACTGGCCAACGCAGGTCTGTATGTACTGTCGGCCGCCACCTTCGCTGGCCTCTGCTACTTTAACTATCACGACGTTGGTATCTGCAAGGCTGTTGCCATGCTGTGGAGCCTCTAAGATGCGACCGAGTCCCTGACAAACATGATTGTTCACTGCTGCCTCTGCTTCATCGTCTTTTTACCAACATGTTTAACGCGAAACAAATGAATAACCAGGGGTCCGTGTATGTACGTACTGCAGTGAGTTCTGAGCTAGGCTTTTAGAAATAAAGATGCAACAGCAGTAAAAATGTTAGGGGAAGAAAAAGTAGATTTGATGTCCAGGTGGGAGTGAGTTGATTTAAGCTGGGCTGTAAATTGGAAGGAATTAATTAATTACATCAGTGACAGGCTTACATAACTGAAAGTAACTTTCCTTGTAATGGCAGCTTTGAGTGTTTTGGTTTTTTTTTTAAAATCACTGTTGTTTGGTTTCCTGTTTTGTGAAAGAAACTAGACTTGCAAAAAATTGAGCTGCTGTTTCTACCACCACGACAGAGCTGTATCTAAGGCACATCCTGTAACTCTTTGGACCCTGAGAGTTGGTGGAGAAAAGGGAATACTTTTTTCTTAATCTATACAATAAATAATTTGCAGAAATTCTGTGTGCGCTTCTGAACATTTTTTAATACTTTCATGTGACTTAACATGTTTTCTCTGCAGAGGTAGATTTTTTTTTTTCTAAAATCAAGTTCAAATACTAATTCCTACCGTTATGTTACTGCTCATACTGTTACTCTGCATTATTTCATTGAGGTGTTAGTCGTAAAAATGTTTTTTGCTTTATATGTATTGTCCTTAATACTTAAAGAGGTGACTTAGACTTGCCTTAATACAAAAGTAATGTCCATTAGAAAGTACAGCAATAATTGACTTAGAAAAAAAAGACTTGTGGAGATTAAGAGCCATAAACAGCATATGGCTTTCAGTGTTTCTCTGAAACATGCATGTTCATCTGCAACATTCTGAGGGGTTTGTTTTCCTCTGTGACTGAAAAGACAACGAACAAACCCTTTTTGTCGTAGCTTGGCACGAGACCCAGGCAGTGTTCTTGTCTGTCTTTAGGTTTTAGAGCATTTTAGGGGGAGAAATGAGATTCTGGTTTTTAAGTTTGTGCTCTGCTTTATCTTTCCTGACTTGCCTAGTAGTACGGAGCAGTTTGCTGTTTCCACGTTCTCATGGCACTTCTGCGGTACTATGAATAGTAAGAGGAAGAGAATTGTGTGTTACCATCAGTCTGGTTATGCAATAAACAATGAATAAGTTGCTGTTTGAATTCTACAAGTCGTTCTGATCCAACTTTTTTCAATCTGGATTGGAATTTGTCTTTTATTTACTTATTCCCGTAACCATGGGCCATGCCGTGGTGCTGACCACTTTTGCTTTGCTAACCTTGTGGTGAGAATTGAGACGGTCGCTTCTGTCTGATGCGGGCTGATGGAGATGTCAACGTGACGTTACTTGGTCACGGTGAGGAAGGCTCAGATGTTCGAGTCACGGGTAAGCGCTGCTGTGCTACCTGAGCAGAGAGAGGAAGTGTTTGACGTTTCCAGCGTTATTCCTACAGACATTATTGAGTTTAAGGCCCTCCAGTGAATTCTTCCTAAACAACAGCGCACTCGGTAGTCGTACCCGATTTTAAATAATCGGTTTCTTCTGCCTTTAGGTGCTCCTGCAGCAGCTAGGTAGCTGAGATGTTGGGGCAGCGTAGCATGAAGACCTGAGACAGTTACCACAACAGTTTCATGGCTCTGTGCTTTTTTAAAGCCCCTGCAATTATGGTTTTGGTTTTTACAAAACAAGTCTTGAGACTTGTCTTATCTCCTCTGCAAGTCGAAGGATTTTCCCCCATTTCATGACAGACAGAGGCCTTCCTGTTTTCTCTGATGACTCCTGCCTGCGTGGGGTACGACGGCTGTGCCAGCGTGGCCACTTTGAAGACCCAGGACCCAAGCTGAACCCAGTGTTCAGGTTGTCACTACCTGAACTTGGAACAGAAGAGGAAGAACACTTGTATGCAGAAGAAAATAACGATATATGCCATATCCATTTCCTCAATACTAAATACGTAGAATACATGACATGAATTTGGGGTTTTGGTGAAACTCAGAAGGTGCAGTGGAGGTCACAGCTTGACCCCGGCGTACGCTGTGTTGTCACAGACGCAGAATAAGGTGGGGCCTTTCTGGCATCCAGCCACAGCTTCATTTGTTCCAGACTGTTAGCAGGACAAACATCCATTTCATTTCATCACTAACTTAAAATTTACTGTTAATTTTTAAAAACCTTTACATAAAAGCATGGTTTGTTTTTTTCCCTCTGAGGACGAACAGCTTGATGAAAACTTTGATTGTTCAGGTAAGTTAGCAGTTCACAAACGAACTTGTTTCTACTTCAGTTGAAGGTGAGAATGTCACAGTGTAAACTGAGATTGATGAAGACGCTCAGGAAATACTCTTGATGCAACAAAAGTGATCTCAAAGTGTTTATTGGCCGGGTGCATGGTCTTAGGGAATCGGTTATTTTAGGCTGTTTTCGCTCCCTCCCCAGAACAGGTCTACTTCATCTATAAGACATTAAATCCAAAAGCTGTTTGGCCAACCAGCAATGAAGATTTTAGGGATACAGGATGATAAAGGCATGCGCTTTCTTGTTTCTTCACTGTGGAATTCTCTTTCCTTCTATCGGACTGGAAAGTATTCTTCTGCTTCTTCTTGCCAGGAATTTGAATTTGTTTTCCTCTAAGATGCTAATTTTTGTACTGACTGACGGTAGCTAAAAACACAAAACTCAGATAAAGAACAAGATTTCTTTTATAAAAAGCCAAAATATCTTTTTAAGACTGCTGAAGTATGTCATAGGTTGTGACTTTCATTCTGACTGAAGTCCGAAACATATCTTCGTGGTTTCGTCCACTTCATCTTCTCTTGACAGTTTCTTTAGAATTAATTTTCTTAAGCTGCCTTCTTCCTCAAAGGCCAAGAACATTCCTCGTTCTAGTGAGTATTCGAACTTGAATGCTCTGGAGCTACAAGATGTAAATGTCTTTTTGAAAAAGATGGCGTTACTTGCATCAGGAATTTCTTTGGGAACTTCTCCTTCCTGAGGAAATACAAGGGGAGCGGTTAGTACCAGCAGAAGACCTGAGCAGTTTTGATTTCAGCTTACGTATTTTTGAATTCTTAATTTTGCCTCCTACTCCTATACGCATAAGGTACGGAAAGCAGATACTTACCCTGAATCGAACAATCGTCTTTCCACATTCTTTCTCACAACACATGTAATAACTTTTATCTGCGATCTGGACGCTGAATGCAACAGGCATCCCTGCTGCAGGCGTGGTAGTTTTGTAATAGTGAACGTTGAAGTGCATGCCGTTGCCTAAATAGAAATGATTTATTATTAATAGTCTGCTCAGGAGAACGCTGCAGCACCTTGACCGTATTACACCTTATCATTGCCCTGGCAACTGCTGTCTTCCCAGGGTACTTTTCCTGACGGGATGTGAATTTTGATGACTGCTGGTAGCACATACTTGACTTTCTACAACTGTTCAATAACCGAGATTTTGAATTTGCAAAAAAAGCATGGGTAGGATGTTCAGATCCTTTTACATGCATGCATAAAGTTAGAGTTGTAAATAGTAGTCTGTAAATCAGATTATATCGGTATATCTGTGATAAATATGCTCAACAAATACAGTTCTGAATGAATTGCTGAGGCCCCCCCAAAAATGAAAGCCAAGACTGTGAGTAGGTTGTTAACCCCTGCTGCTAGAAGAAAGTGGGGAATACACCGAGTGTTTCAATGGTGTACCAGATCTCATCTCCTGATCTGTCACATCTTCGAAAGCTGCCACGTTTAAATCCGGTCGAACCACAAGCAACTGGCTATTTACATTGCGAAGGAATCGCTGGAGAATTTTCTCCTTAGAAAAGGCATCGCATTCCAGCCCTGCAGAAATGTTAAGGAAAGAGGGTCAAATATTTTAGCGGTGATCTCCTTGGATTTTAACAGGCTCGATCTTTGTCATTAAGGAGGCCGGGTGAAATAAGCTCTTGAGACATTCTCAAACAAAATGAGGGAGGTGTCACTCTTTCCTCCTCTGGCTTGTAGCAACGCAGGCAAGAGGGAAGGATTTCCCAGAACGCCGCAATCCCATATAAGCAAGAGAAGCTACCGTGTCTCTGAATGAGAGTTCCGAAGCAACAGTTCTCTCTTTTGGCCCGCAATGTCAGTTGTGTTCTAAGGTACAGGGGAGTGGTTCTTTTGAGGAAATAAAGCAACATCAGCTTCAGAAGACGGTGGCGAGCTGTAACGCTCATTTTTACAGTAGCTAGTAGGAGTTTGAAAACTTCTTCTCTAGGGCACACAAAGCATTTATGGGTTTGTAAGCATGAGCAGGTTTGTTCAGGTAGAATTGATAATTATGAACTTTTGGCTTACCGTCATCATCTTGATTCCAAGTGAGCAATGTTTAAAAAAAAAAAAAAGAGAGAAGAAAGAAAAGAAAACAGTATTAAGCTTTGCCTCCAGCCAAAAACCACCAGTTTTATTCTGTGAGCTTGGAAGCCAGCCAGCCACCTACACGCTCGCAGCTGTACTCCCCAGTATCACTGACTTGCCAAGCTGAGCTGTTCTAACTACAGCGCGTGTTTGGTGAGCATAACAAACTGAAGAGAATGATGAAACCACCAGTCATTTGGGAACTGGAGTTACCACCTCCCTACGAGGCATGCAAAATATTTTAGGGTTACTTAAGGGTGAGCAGCTCAAGTCAGTTTAGGCCTATAACCAAGGAATAAACAGCATGCAAATGTTTGTTTTCATCAGCACTTTAAGGGAGGAGAGGGGCACGAAACAGTCGTTACAAATCGCTTCTAAAAAGACTGTTTTCTAACTAACTTTATCCTGTAGGGTTGGGAGATTTCCACTTATTCCAGGTCAACCGCACAATGTTCTAAACCCTTCCAAGTGTCCTTTGTAGGAATGTGTTGCATGAAGCAATAAGTATTCCCCCGACTCGGACACTTGGCAAATTTCTAACTTGCAGCCCTCACAACTGGAGCTTATGGGAAAATGAGGAAATCAGACTGGCAAAGGAAGTGGTTTTCATCAGTATTCAAACAGAAGTTTTCCAAAGCTTAAGGTGTTCGGCAGTAAGACGGTACCGACCTGTTAACGCCCTGGCACAGCGGCTCAAACTCGGGTTCTTTTTGCAGCGAACAGCCTGACTCCACGATCTAGGAACTATCGTTCTTCTAAGTGGGTGGGGATTGTGACTGCTCTGAGGATTGCTCAGGTAACGTGGGGGGAAAAAACCCAAGATTCCACAAAACGGGGGTTGCCGGCCCAAGAAAAGGATTGAATTGTGTGTCAGCTCTTGAGCTTCTGTGCAGAGAGAAGACAGCAGCGGGTAGTAATTACCTTCAAAATAGAGGCAGAAATTGTCTCCGAATTTTACGGCGCACACAAGAATATCTTCATCGCTCATCTTCACTCTGCCAAAAACACGTGGGGAGGATTCAGAGTTAATAATGCTTCTGACTTTATAAGGTGAGGGCTCGTCCTCTTCTAGCGCACGGTATTAGGGCTGGTAACGTTTCACTACCTGTTGAAAATTTGCTTTTTTAAATAATTGGTGTCCCCTTCTGTTGCTTTTTGTCATTATTTAGAATAACACAGAGCATCCTTCGAATTCTGTTATTGTAGAAAACTTTGCATTGCCTTAATGCAATGTTACGCAGCAATCCACAGATAAATACCTCTTTAGCTCTAAGTGCACCCGTCCCTTTTCTTCTATTGTGAGATCTCTGTTTATGCTGGCAGAAAAGAGACACATCTGAGGGGATTGCATTGCTCTGCAGGTCACAAACGTCTCCAGATCTTAAGTTAGAGCAATATGCCAGGGGAAAAAAATTACAAAATAAACCAGAAGCTATTTGGAATCACCCAATCGACTAGGACTTGAACTGTAAAGTCTAGTAATGCAGTACTTTCCCTGCTGTTGGAAGGAATAATTCTAAGAAATAACCACTAAAATAAATTTTTAAACTGCTAATGCTGCCCTCTGCAAAATTAAAATACCATCTTCTACCTTTAAAGAAAACTGAGAATAACAACAAAGGGAATTACAATACAGGAGAGGAAGATGTGGCAAAAAATTTCATTCTTTCTCTTCTCTGGTGGTTAACAGTTCTAAAATGTCTTCTATGTCACTAATTCTGTGAAATGCAGGTTATCACTTTCCTTCCTGTTTCTTTTTGCTCTGTATCTTAGTAAATTTTTGGTTCATTTTCCTAAAACGGTTTCTAGATATGAACGTTCTTACCTGGTTTATCTACTCTTTCAGAAACAAAGGCATTTGACTTTCCAAAAACAATAATTACTTTGCTATACTTAACTACCCCCTCGACTGTCTGCAAGATCTGATTTACTTGGCGTTGCGACTGCCGCTATCCTAAAGCGAAGGGGAAGACACGGGCAGGACTTACTGATGTAAGATTCAAGGGAGAGGTGGCCCTTGGTGTAATGGGTAAAACACTTGAAACGACGGCACTTCTTCCCCGATGTGCAGCAAAAGATCGTTACATCTTTTACCAGCACGTTTGAAAGGAACGGTAGAAGCTAAAAGGGGTTTTAGCTGTGTAATGAAATGCCCCGTGGAGAAGCAGGGATGCGGGAAGGAGAGGCAGAGGGATGTGGGGAAGGAGAGGCACAGGGATGTGGGGAAGGAGAGGCACAGGGATGGGGGAAGGAGAGGCACAGGGATGCGGGAAGGAGAGGCACAGGGATGTGGGGAAAGAGAGGCACGGGATGTGGGGAAGGAGAGGCACGGGATGTGGGAAAGAGAGGCACGGGATGTGGGGAAGGAGAGGCAGAGGGATGCGGGGAAGGAGAGGCAGAGGGATGTGGGGAAGGAGAGGCACAGGGATGCGGGGACGGAGA
>JAVSBS010023871.1:7731-25181 GCA_033124195.1 Coracias cyanogaster | reverse complement strand
GGAGAGGAGAGGAGAGGAGAGGAGAGGAGAGGAGAGGAGAGGAGAGGAGAGGAGAGGAGAGGAGAGGAGAGGAGAGACAGAGCCTCAGGATGATGCAGAAAATGCAGGCCACATTTTTCTCTTAAGATCTTCTAACCAAAATGTAGGCAAGTATTAGGACTTCTTTTGGGGTAGTTATTGTGAGTGCTTATAGTAAGGCAGAAAATATCTTTTCATGGATTCTCATTGCAGAAATGTAGAACTCTTGAGACATACTAGTACAATAAAACCTGATTATAACTGAACATGTATTAGCAAAAGTGAATTGGCACCTAAAGTAAATGCTGGTACAGCTACATTGACTAGTTATAGTCACTTGGGGAAAAAAAAAAAGAAGTGATATCATGTGAATAGATTATGTTCCTGTCCATGCCAGCTACTTGCTGCTGAATGTCTTTGTTCACTTAATAACATTCTCTCTTGAAAAGGACAGATGTTACAGGTAACTGCAATTATATAAGTCAGAGAAGGAAGCCCAAAAACTTAAACTCGATCTTCAGAGAAATGCAGGATAGGTGCAGAGTAGGGGAAAAATAATTCATCTTTTTCAAAGCTTATTTGGGTATTTCATTTAAAGCAGAAGCTTCATTGAATCATGGATAATTTGCATGTTCTCTTTACATCTCATAAATTTTGTTTTTCTCATGATAGAAAGGAAGTGTTAATCTTAGCAACAAATTACTTTGATGGAAATAATGCACTGAAACACATTTCAAAACAGTGATTTTATAATACCTTACAAGCATTATAAGTAGTCACATAAGAGGCTAAGTCACAGACATGTGAATTAAGATTTGAGGGAAGCATGAGGATATCCATTTAGATACATGTGGTGTGATGAAGCCACACTAACTGGCTTTGAAGCATTGTAGCACACTCAGTTTGAGACCTAAGCTGACATCTCTGCACAGCACTGTGCTATGCATACCCCATTCCTTGGCGAGGCTCAAGAACTTATGAGGAGATGCAGCACTGTAGCTTTGACAAATTTCCATGCAGCCATAGCTATGATTCTTGGTGGACCTTTGAACATACTTAGACAAATTGACAGCAATAGAGGATGGGATTTAGCTGTCTACTTGCCTTATCATGCCTGGCCTCCAGCAAGCCACTTTAAACATCCTGATGTAGCTGTGACACCTGTGCAGAATTGGCAAATCTAACATAGGGAAAGCTTTGCCTTTGGACTCGCAGCTGGAGGACAAGGGGTTTATCCCATGGCACCTAACTGGCATTAAAGACCTGTGACGGGGTCCTGGAACCCTTCCCAAATCATCCAAAACATCAAAGTGCTTCAGAGCAGTGGCTTACTTTGAAATACATCTAAGAACTAGCAGGAGAATTGGAGAAATAAAAGCACTATTAGGGTGCACTTTTTATTTTGCAATCTTGTACTTCTGTTGTTATCATAATTCTGGGAAATGATAACTTTTAAGAACATGTTGTTTTGTCCTTTTAAACTTGTCTTCCTAACTACAAGACAGGTTTTGTTTTAAAATATTGGGGGACAGAAAAACAGCTTTAATAAAGGCTGTCTCACAATGATTTGGTTTTCTTTTGTGACCCCTCCATCATTAATCTTGTATTATTCACTTCATAGTTACAAATAATCCATGGAAGATTTGAGAAATTTCATTGTATATCTTGGCCTGTGGCCCAGTGGACAGGACATACTTGAGCAAGGCACTGAACTTCTGTTTTCCGGTTCATAATTAATTGCTCTAACTACTTGGCTACAGTAAAAAAGGGGACCTGTAGCCCCTGCCACTGAAAGCACTGTGTCTAGCCCAGTTCTTTAGAAAACTGCTGGTGGCAGTCTGCTCTTAGGGGGGAATTTGGGCCCTGTGCTTAACAGAGCTTAATAAACCTTACTTAGTGTCCAAAATGTCAAGTTTAGGCAAATATTTCTGCTTGAAGGCTTTCCAGATGTTCGGTAGTCTCAGGTACCCATGTCCTCCCACCCACTCAGGGAGGACCACTTGCAGACAACACAGTCTGATAACAGGAGCCCAAGCAGCCAAGCTAATGTTCAGTTGTACTTCACTTTCATATACTTAGGATCTTTACTGGACTGGCTCCAAATCCTCAGCAAGGGTCGGTCTTGTTCCCATTAAAATGAGTGAAAGTTTTCCCACTGAAATCAATATAATGAGAATCAGAGTCATTCTCATTAAGTACAATTCCCATAGATTTAAGAGCCCATCATTTTAAACTGACTGCTTATCAGTCAGTATAAGAAATGGCCCTCATTATGGAAAAAGAAAAAAAAGAATTGAGCTTTGCATTTTCAAAGCATGGTTTAAATATGAACCAATTAACTTCAAAGTTTTCACCTGATGCAGTGACAAATCATGATGACAAACACATTGGTGCTAGTTATGAGCCTCGCTAACCCAGTCTCCATCCCTTGGAGTTTAGTCTGTAAAAAAGTTTTGAAAGAATCAAAGTTCTACAGTCATGGTTTATGAGGGAACATGAGCCATTTTTACAAAGAAAAATAATGAAAGGATTTTACTCAGAAAGGTGTTTGCCTTTATGTACCTTGATGTTAAAGCACCAGTAAGTTTATATGCTGCTAAGAGAAATGAAGGGAATAGGATGGTTGCTGAGGACATAAAAGAAGCCTTTTCTTATTCTCCTATAGCTGCTAGAAATTTTGTGATTGATATTTTGTAAGATGAAAAAAAAAAGTGAAGGAATCTACAGTTATCTCTGGGTTCTACTTTTTATTTCTATTGAAGTTTTAAATGATATTTCATGCTTAAAATGTCTTGTTCACCTCTTTTAAAGTTGAATCTTCTGAATTTTTTTTGTGCATGTCCCCAAAATCTTACCTTCTTTAATGTGGAATTAACATCCCTGGTCATTCTTTGTTTTCCTTAATGTTTTGGAATCTGGATTAGAAAGAAGTCTCTTCAGTGAACTGAGAAAACCAAACTGCAAGAACTAAGAACAAACAGACACTCTTGAAAACAAACCAAAATAACATCCTAAAAAAAATCAGTCAAGATTTTCACTACCTCTTTTCCTAAACCAAGTTAAAGCTGCTTACATATGTGGGAAGATTACTGATGGCTGAAAAAAGTCAACTGCCACAGCCATTTGCAGGAATAACACCATGTCAGACTCATCTTTGTTCCCAGGAAGCTGGCGGAGCATATCCTCCTGGAAAACACTTCCAAACACATGGAAGGCAAGAAGGTGACTCAGAAGAGCCAGGGCAAACCATGTCTGACCAACCTGATTGCTTTCTGAGCCGTGGGCAACAGGAAAGCAAAGGTATCATTTATGTTGACCATGGCAAGGTCTTTGATGTAGTATTTTATAGCTAAATTGAGGAGACATCATTCGGATCAGTGGACCATAAGATATATGGAAGGCTGGACCACTAAGCCCAAAACATTGTGATCAGCAACAGAAAAATCTAACTCGTCACTAGCTACTAGTGATGTCTTCCAGGAATCAGCACTTGCCTACTGCCCTTTTAAGTCTTTATTTGAGATCTGCACAGTGGGAAAGCATGCCCTCTCAGCATGTGTGTGCGACAATGCTAAATCGGGTGAAGTGATTCGTATACTGGAGGGCAGGGCTGCTATTCACAGGCATGTCGATATGCTGGAGATATGGCTAATAGGAAGCTCACAAAGATATTGAACATCAATTTTAGCAAATGGAAATGCAAAGTCTTGCACCTGGGAGTGAATAGCCCCGGGTATCAGTACAGGCTTGAGGCAACTGGCAAGAAGGCAGTTCTGCAAAAAAGGACTTGAGGGTCCTGTTGGACAAGAAATTGACCACAAGTTACCAGTGTGCAGAGATCACAGAATCATAGAACATCTCAAGTTGGAAAGGATCACCCAGTCCAACTCCCTGTTCCTCACAGGACTACCTAAAACTAAATCATATGGCTAAGAACATTGTCTAGTCTGCTCCTTGAACTCTGACAGGCTTGGTGTTGTGACCACTTCCCTGGGAAGCCTGTTCCAGTGAACAACAACACTCTCAGTGAGGAATTTTTTTCTGGTTCCAATGTGAACTTCCCCTCCCCTAACCCAGCTTCATACCATTTCCATGTGCCCTATCACTGGTCACCAGAGAGAGAAGATCAGCACATCCCTCTCTGATGCATCTCTTGAGGAAGTTGTAGATTGTAATGAAGTCATCCCCTTTCTTCCCAAGATGAACAAACTGAGTAGTTTCAGCCATTCCTCGTGAATCTTGCCTTCAAGACCTTTCACCATTTTGGTTGCCTTCCTGTGGATACTCTTTAATAGTTTAATGTCCTTCTTAAACCAAGATGCCCAAAACGGTACACAGCACTTGAGACTGGGGCTGCACCAGTGCAATGTATTGGGGCACAGTCACCTCCCTCAACCATCTAGATATGCTGTGCTGACTAACTATGCTAGATGAAGGCTAACCACATACTGGGCTGTGTTAGCAATATGATTAGCTAGCAGGTTGAGGCAAGTGATCCTTCACGTCTTTTCGGCACTTGTGAGACCACATCTGGAGAACTTTATGCAGTTCAGGTTCTCCCCTGTGGAATAAAGACTTTGGCATCCTGGGACAAATGTAGTGGAGGCCAGGAAGATGTCACAGCCTGGAGCAACCAACAAATGAAAAGAGGCAAATGAGATGGAGAAA
Source organism: Coracias cyanogaster (assembly GCA_033124195.1). Classification (NCBI taxonomy): domain Eukaryota; kingdom Metazoa; phylum Chordata; class Aves; order Coraciiformes; family Coraciidae; genus Coracias; species Coracias cyanogaster. The sequence continues at coordinate 20,495 of JAVSBS010023871.1, read as the reverse complement.
GGTTTGTTCGTCCAAACTGTTTCAGGGGAACTTATTACTGTTTTTACTGACCTGCTAGAAAGATTCTTCTGAGATGCACAGGAATAGGACAAGAGGCCATGGACTCAGGTTTAAAAATAGGAAGTTCCAGATATAGGGGGAAATTTTAAAGCAAAAGGTAGCTAAATTTTGAAAGCAGTTGCTCAGAGAGGTTGTTGTATTTCCATCCCTGGTGACATTCAGACTGCAACTGGACACAATCTTGAGCACTATGGTCTGACTGGACCTGCTTTGAGCGGAGTATTACACTAGATGGCCACCAGGGGTTCCCTCCAACCTAAATTATTCTATGTCACTGAAAAATAGGACAGAAAAGCAGAAAGGGCTGGAGCACACCCTTCCCCTGAGAACAATGCTGGATAGAGTAAACTCTTGTATCTAGGAACTGGGCACAACTCACAGCTGAGTTATTGAGCTGCAGTCCTACTAGCTGAATTTCCCCTACTTTTAGTGTGTATCCCCTTCTGCTGACAATTAGGATTCTCTAGTGAATAAGCAGTTTGCAATGAAAACTAGCATTAGGTTTTTTCCACACAGATTTTTCGCACTTCCATAAGAACAAATGGGTGTGCCAAGGTACAATTTTCAGTTTTAGATCTCTCTCACCCCAAATCTTGAAGACCCAAATGAACTGCCAAGTGGAAAATGGACCTAACAAAGAAAGGCTTACATATAGCAAGATAATGCAAATAAGAAGAAACACAGGTAGTATTATAGTGTCAAGTTCTGAATGGCATCCATGAAAGCAGTCTGACAAACAGAGAGTGTGTTCTTATTCCCTAGAGAAGGAGTGATAATTTTGTACTGAGGAGCAGAACAATCTAAATAAACGAGGGCTCCTTTAATTTTACATTTCAATATGGCTTAAAAAAAATGTGACAGAGAAAACCTGGAGCCTTTTCTGTTCCTTAAATTATAGCTTATAAAGTCATTACCATGAATATCTTAATCTTTCTAAATGATCATTTTTTTCTTAATATTCCTTTGCATAATACACCATCAGAATTGAAATTCAAGAGTAATTTTTTTTAGCTTTAGACCACTTTTCTGCTGAATGTCATGATCTACAGTCTGTATATGCACCATTTTCCTGCTTCTTTCTCTCTTGCAGATGTGTAGGTAAACTGTAGTAATTCTCACTTTTTGAAATAATGATGTTTTTCTACTTGCAAAACCTTTTTTTTCTCCACTCAGGCTTCCCAATAAAAGCTGGAAACTGTAAATGAATATAATTTGAATTTATTCTCCAAGATCTTCAGATATTTTAGACCCTGGAGATGTCACCAGGCTTGCTCTGTTGTGAAGAGAAGGCTCTTGTATCCCTTCCCTTTGTCTCCAGATTAAACACTACAGTCTGTATTTAACTAAATTATTTCTTCCAAATAGAAAGGGTTTGATCTGCTAGTCTGCGAGGGTACACCATTTCTTTTAGTAATTTCATCTCATGATTAAAAGTTTACATCTGGCTTCATATTTAACTGTCTCATATCAGCTTTCAGTAATTTTCAGTTTACTAGTAACTAGTAAAACTAGTAAATTTTACTCTCTATTAGGTAAAGGAATCTTTTAATACACAGAATTTTTCTGTCTGGGATGGGTGTTAAATATTGTAATCAAGTCACTTTTTTGACCACCTTTATGACAGACTTTTTGTTATATGCCATATTACTCTGCACTTCTTTTTTCTAAATCTCACCCTAACAGGCCCTTGCTTCAGTTTCTTGAATAAGTTTTTGCTCAGCTCTCCAGTTCCTTATTGTATTTGGCACCAGAATTAGAGATTTTTTTTTTTTGTCTCATGTTTGTTCCTGAGAAGACTGCTTCCATATGCATGTTCATTTCCTCTTCTGTATTGATACGAGGATCACATAAACTCTTCACTCACAATGTTCCACAGTTGTGAGTGCCTTTACTCCCCCTGAAGTCTTCTGAGAATTTACTTTCTGCAGTAGAGTCTCCCCTTCCCTATATTGATTTATCTTCTTTCTTCCTAAATGCACACTCTCAGGGTATTCACCTAACAAAAGGTATTCACCTGAACTACCACTTGCAAGATAAAGGTACAGACATTTCTATCACTCTTATCCTGAGGAAGGTATTTAAAGTAGGCCAGGTGAAATCATGCCTTACCTGATGTATTCTCTATGTTGATGAGGTGGCTAGCTCTGATATAGTCAACAAATAAATAGGCATTTAAAATGAGGTAAGCATAGCCCACATGCTACATGCTTACATGCTTGCTTGCACCCACCTCACTAAGGAACCACTTCATGCTATATCACTTATCTACCTTCTTGTGCTTCAATATGTATGTAATATATATCTGTAATAAATATATATGAAATATATATATAAAATGATGCTTATTTCCTCAACAATACACCCAGAAAATGCATTGGTAGCAATGTTATACTTGCTTCCAGAAGAAGCACAAAAATTTGAGTATGTGACATTTAGCAGTAATGCCTAAAGCATCACTGAGTAGCTAGGACTGTCCTCTGTTCCTACCAAATGTCATCAGGTCACGACAATGGGTACCAGGTAGCCATCAATACCTAGTGCAGTAATGAACTTATCTTTGCACTATGTTTTGGACATAAAATGTAACCCTCAGCTTGTAGCAATTGATACAAACTGCTGGCTACAAAAAAATTGTCAATATGCATCTTCATATTGAAACTCTCAATAAAGTCCATGTGATTCTTTCCATGCGTTACAAAGGAGCATCCAATCTCATCTCTGATTTATACAGTACCTTTGCTGTGCTCCAGTACACTCAAACTATGAAATGAGAGCCTAGCAAGTTACAAGCTTCCCACCCCTATCTGGGCAACAAAAATAACTGCTCTGTTTTAAAAGATGATGACTCTTTAATAGTTTAACCTAGTGGTTGGTATAAGACATACATCTTCTAAAGGACACAGATAAAGAAATCTACAGTAGTAAATTTAGTGCTAGGAGAACAGACTGCATCTTTACCAGTAAAGTCACTGAGACTTCTGTAACTTAGACTCTTATTTATGTGATATCAAGGGACGGTGGTGGATGGATTAGTCTGAACATTGCTTACATTCCTCTGGTGTTCATATCAATCTTGCTCACCTCTGGAGCACCACTGAGACTTTCTTTTTCTTTTTATCTGTAAAATTCTGTGTGCCTTCCTTCCACTATGGTGCTAATTTACGTGAGCTACAGTGGGTTGACATTGTGAGTTAGAGTCATCACAACTTCTTAAAGCCTACAGTGTCGACGTCCACATGTGACCATGTTTTCCCAGGCTCAGCTTAGAGTTCCTGGAGTTTGGTTCCTCTGACTTATTTTTAACATCCCTGTTAAGATGAATTAAATCACACATAGAAAAGCCTGCATCTCTCTGCTGATGACAAGCCCAGGACATTAAAGCCTACAGTGTAAATCTGGACATCTGGTCAGGTGAATCCCACATGGCATGTCTGGCTATAATTGGGGCTGGCTGAAGGGCTTCTGTCAGTCTCCTGCCCTCAGTGGTAACAGGGATGACAGGAAGAAAATCATAGAAGTAGCTTTGCTTTGAAATGCTAACTAAATAGCAATGAGTCAAAACAAACCAGTACAAACACATTCTTAGTGGAAAATGAAGAGTATTATAAGTCATAACAAAAGTCCTCTCAACTACTGAAGCCAAAGGCTGTTTTGCACTTTCAGTTTAGAGGTAACATTTTCAGCTGCAAGTTTTGATTCAAGTGCAAGTCTGGGCTCATCTTCTGTTCAGAATAAAATAAGTTTTCAACTGATTTGTTTAAATGTTAACATTTAGAATCTAAATGCTCTAACCATGCAAAATTACTTTTATGTATTTCCAAAATGCCTCTGAAAAATGGAACTGAAAAAATTCAGAAGGCAGCAACACAGAAAAAACAGGCTATACGAGCATGAATTATTCAGTTCAGATCTAGGCAAAAAATATTTGTAAAACAATAACTATGACAGTGAAAAAAGTACGTTGCTAGCATTTACTATTGCATAATCATTGAATCTTCAAACATTTGTATTGCTCAGAAGGGAAAGATAAGTTATGCCATCAGGTATGATCATGCTCACATGGCTCCCATTTTCCATGGCAAATGGCCTGGACAACAACAGTAGGGAAGACAGGTAAATGTGACAGTAAACGATGCATGTGTGGGTCTAACACCCTAACTGTCTGGAAGGCTTTGTATTAAAGAGGAAAATGACTGTCTGCTGGATTAAATTATAACCAGGGAGTAGTACAGACACTTCTGAAACAAAGAAGTTGCGCTGAAAATAAGTAAAAAATAAGCATAAAATACATGTATCATAGAAGGCTTAAGGCAGGAACAAAGCATTGGTGAAAATGTGTGGCCCCACAGCTCCACAGCCCCTGCCCAGACAACCTCCTCAAGGGATGGGGATGCAGACAGCATCCAGACTACGCGAGTGCAATGCAGAGGAACTCACATCTCAGGATATGCCTCTGGACCCATAAAGTCTTCCTCACCATCATGGACATCTGTAGGGTGTTGAGAGTAATCAGGGGGACATGCAGCCAGAACAGTTGCATCTCTTGCTTGTGTGTGTGAGATCAGGATTTCCTGGGATCAGATCGTCTGTGTTCAGCCCATATTCAGGGCTAAGCTATAGCCATTGTTCTATCACCCAGTTACCCCTCCCCAGTCGAGAACGGGTATCAGGAAAAGGAGGAGACTCATGGGTTGAACCGAGAACACATTTAATGAAGCAGCAAAACTAACATTACTAATATTAGTTAAATAGTAAGTTTAATAATTACTTTAATAGTACTAGTAAACTAACAATACTAATGTCGATATGAAGTATACAGTGTTATACTCGGCCCAGTGAATGTATGGTGGTCACAATAAACAGGAAAGCAGCCCATAGGATCAGAATGATAAATGAGCCCTTCCAGGGATGGGAAGAAGGAGAAGTAAGAACAGAAGGATCAAAAGCAGGCCCCATTCTCAGCAAACTTCACCCTTTTTAACATGCCTGACATTTATAGTATGGGATACACCTGTACCCAGATCAGATCAGCTGCTCTGATCTCCTAGCTTAAGCTTCTGGCTGACTTGGAACTGCTAACAGCCTGCATACCATGGCTGGCCTAGGATTCTATCCCAGCAAAACCTAACATTTTGTAACTGTGTAGTTTTGTGCTTTATCTGTTACAGTACCAATACTGATTCTGTATATATGGTTCATGAATTGTGAGTCAATTACCTGTCATTTATAAATCAATAAACTGTTTCAATTCTGATCTAATTCAAACCATGTGAACTGAGCATTTTTTCACTGTGGCATCAAGAAGTTCTGCAAATAAACATTTCAGTCTATATTGCCATCCTTACAATGTCTTTGTGATCTGCTACAAAATAACACTCTTGGGTCTACAGTAAATGAGGTCCTTTTAAAAAACCAAACAAACACCACGTTAGAATTGCAAACTCATTAGCCCTGCAGTAGCCACTCTTCACTCATCGGCTGCAGCTCCTGAGAGGGAAAGCAAGCAGGGGTATATGTACAAATGACTGAAGGAAGGTAGCTCCAATCCTTCTGCCCTGTGCTTCCCTATTGGTTTGCCAGGGAGCAGCTAGCACAGCCCAACATTGCCTAGAATCCCAAGGACTCTAGAAAGTATTTTTCCCCAATATGCTTGGCATCACCTTGAATGACTCCTTCCACCAAGCCTGGACTGCTACCATAGAGACTTTATGGCTGCACAAACTGTGACCTTGTAATCACAACAGTCTACTTAAGCCACTGAAAGGGACTGACAGCAGCTTTATGCTATATCAGAAGAGCCTGGTTTGGTGGATGCATGCACATTTGGGATGGGGAGGACCCAGGCATAGAGCATTTCTGGTGACTCTGTACAGCTGCAGCATCCTCCTGAGCTGAATCGGTTACAAGCAGAATCTCCCTCACTTTCGGTAAAACACCGTTATCAGCCACTGCTTTAACATTATACTCACATTTTTTATATATTTTTTCTTTTCTTCATTTCTTTTGTGACTGTAATTGATTTTGAAAGAAAAATATAATGTCAGCAGGACTCACCTTGCTCACTGGATATCTCTATAATGGATGTAAGTGTGCAGCCAGCAAGGTAGTCCACCAGATACATTAACAGGTAACAGCCTTTTCCAGTAAATAGTTATGTTACCACTAATGGAAAAAAAACCCACCCAAATCTTTGGAAGTATAGGAAAATTACAGCAGAGAAGCAACTCAGTCCTTTGTAATTCTGCAATTTGCAGAGGGGAAGCCTCTTGTCTTGCCTGGCACTTTTCTAGCAGATCTAAACTTCAGGAGTATGTAAGAGCTATTTAAAAAGACTTGCTTTGAGACAGCCAGTGCAATAGCCTCCCATGATGGCCCTCTTATCCAAGTGGAGCCCTGAAAGAAAACTCCAAACTTTCATAACAGAGCAGCTGGTTCATGGTCCCTACATGCAGAGTACTTATCAAAGAAGCAGGGTAATTAGTAAATGACCCCTGCATTTAGTCAACCAAATATAAGCAGTTGTTTTTTATTCTGTTTTGAGGATGTTTCTTCCTTTTTCTCTGAGGCAGATGCAACCACTGGCAAAAATCTAATAAGGGCTTGCCAGACACCTGATAAAGATCCACCCAGCTCCTCACAGCCATTAAATGGTGCCTCATAGCAATTACCAGTGCCTCATGGTGATTAACCAGGATCTCAGGGTCAAGGCCTTTAGCTTGCCTTTGTCATCTGCTTGCCCCCAACTAATTAGAATGACCACAGTGCACATTCAACCAGAGTATAAATGGAGTCCCATTGGAAAACAGATTTTGAGTTGGTTCCCTCAGAGCAAGTGAGCCTTGCAGCCAGATGCTTCCCCTTGGATATATGGACTGACATCCAAGGAGACTTCTATGGATTGAATAAGCCTCATCCACCCTTTAGTGAGTGAATATTTTTTTTTTTCTATATCCTTGAGTGAGCCCTCACCCACTTTGGGTGAGAGACTGTCTTGGTTTGAGTTAGAACAGAACTAATTCTGTTTGGTGATTTTACTCTTCAGCTCAGTCTCTTCTAAGTGTCTGCACTTTCTGAAGTTAACGATGTATTTTTGCAGACAGAGCCTACTTCTAGCAATAATAACAGTTGATGTTTAGAGTTACTACCAAGAATTGGTGCGCAGACTAAAGTCACTGCTAACTCCTGTGTACCACACAAGAGGTGGAGAAAGGGAAAGGCTGCACCTGCAAGGAGGATTGGCCAGGACAGGTAACCCTAAACTGACCAGTGAGGTATTCCATCCCATATATGTCATATTCAGTACAAAGCTGAGGCCTCATGAAGGTCAACCTCTCTTCTTCTATGGCCAGCATCCAAGGAGGGCTCTGTCCATTCTGCCTTTGATCCTGATGGGTGTGTTCCTGAATCCAGTTTCAGAATCCAGCTCCTGTCTGCCACTGAGTCCAGCCTGGGACTTTGTCAGTGCTTGTACAGCCTCACCGGTGATGGTGACATAACTGCCTTCGGGGGGTCAGGTTTGATACTGGTTTTGTATATATTTGTATATATTACATTTAATTATTATTATCTTCATTAAAGCTGTTTCAATTTTCTTTTCTAATCCATAAGTCTCTCTCTCTTATTGCCTTTATATTTCCCTTTGGAAGTGGAGAGGGGTTTAAAAAGAGTATCTGCTAGAGGTCTGGTGGACTGCCGCAACCCTAAACCTTGACAGAGACCCCCTTTGGGTACCCTTGTGTAGGAGGTTTTTCCCTTTATGGTTGAATATGCTTACATTTTGGTTCATCTTTCTAAAAATATTATTCCTTAAAGCTTAGGAATTAGTTGTGTAGTAATAAATTCTTAACTGACATCTACATTTGTAATTTAATTTTGCCAGGATGCCCAGCAATTTTAACTACAATAAATCCACATTTTGGGTACCTGCTTCTGCCTGTTTTGTGGGTGCCTCTTTAACTTTCTCCCATAAACATTTTCATGAAAGTGGTTGCAAGACCAACGCTGCCCACCTCTTTTCATACATACAGCTATGCTGTTCCTAGCCTCCCCTGTCCTGGGGATTCCCAGGTTCATTTCAACCAATCTAAATTTCATTATGACACAATGGCACCTATGTTACCTAGGTTTGATTGGTATCGTCCAGAGTAAAAATTTATGGGTTCCTAGTGGGAAGAGGAGGGTGCCAGCTCTGGACAGTGCATAGTCTGTACAAGCACAGAACACTGGCTTCTGTTCTGGTGAAAAACAGTAAAATCTGTTGATATCTGTAGTGTAAACTGATCTGACCAGAAACACACTGATACTAGTGCACTGCCTGTAGAAGTATTTACTTTTGTGGTGCCTGGGTTTTCTGTTACAGATAAATTTTGCAGATGATGAAATCCTTACTTTCAAATCAGAGAGAAGATAATGACTTTGGGGAAGCTGGTGGAGCTACATATCTACACCATGGAGAGCAGGAAAGGGGTTAGGACATGTAAACTGGAGCACTGAGGCAAACTGGGGCCCGGCTACAGCTGGTTTGTGCATAATGGCTATCTAAGAGTTGCAGTGTTTAATATTCAGTTGCTATGCTTCTAAGATGCCAGGCTCATCAGGGGAGATTAAGATGTCAAAAACTGACAGTCTAGACAATTAAAAGCTTCCAGTACTGGAGCCCATGAAGCAAGAGGGAGGTGCAGATGGGGGAGAAAAGGGAGGAGGAAGATTTAATGATTCCTTCAGGGAGATTAATTTCCATCATCACCTCTTATATTTTTGCCAATTTCCGGTTGATAAAATGCATGCACAAAAAGCAGGAGTTTTAATAAGTGTTTATTGCAGCATTCTTTTGAATGAAGTTAATCATATAACCTCTTGTGGGCCCTAGTAAAGGCTCAAAATCAATAACCCTTTGTAAGTCTGTAAACTAAAATAGCTGTGTTTAGAGTGGGAGAAAGACCACGATGCCTGATGACGGGAGAGGAATAAGAGCACTGCCTCAATTATCACAGTGGCTGTTCAAAAAATTTCTCCAAAAGGTTTCCCCTTGAGACATGTTTGCAAGTTCCTTAAAAATGGAGCCTGAATGTCTACTTCAAGTAGTCTTGTGAAACTTAAGTGTGTGCTACTTCTCCTTACTCCCATGAAGCTCCGCTACAGTCTGACAGGTATTCCAGTGCTGACTTAAATTGAGGCAAGATGTTACGAAGATATGACCCTATAGATTTACAGTGAAAACCTTTTTTTTTTTCTTAGCATGTAGTTTTTTTGCCAAAACATATGTACTTTTACTATTTTAATGTCAGGTTGGTGCTCCATTTGCTGAACAATTTAATCTGGGTTTTGCTATTTGATTTGAAGTGGCTTTTCTGATGTCCTTGGATCCTCCTTGCTGTCTTTCAGATCCCCTCTGGATGTCTCAGATCCTCCTTGCTGACTTCACAGGAGAGAAGGCTCAACACAGCATCTTCCTCTCATCCTCTGCTTGCAGACTTTCCCGTCTGTTCAAAGCACTTGAATATACCCAGGACCATTTACTTGCACTACAGGAGCCCTCCAGCTGGCTGCTTAGGGCAGCACCAGGAACACAGACCACCTGGGTTTCAGGCTCAGTGCCCCTGAAGAATTACACATTTTGTGCATAGCTGAAGGTACTTAGCAGAAATGAAGAGCGTGCTCCCTCTTATACACCAGGTTGGCTGAGGATGAGCCTCTTTTTCTCTAGTGTGATTTCAGGAGAAAGGAAACTTTGTGCTAGGGAGGCTAAAGAGTTTTGGCTGAGCTGAAGTGGTTCTCCTTGGTTCCCCTTCCTCCTGGTAAATTAACTAGCATTGTAGGCTAATGAAAAATTCAATGCTTTGCATTGATATAACTAACAGTGAGGCCTGACTCCTATCTTAACCAACATTACCAGCTGATAGCTGTTTTGCACTTAATTTCAGCCCTGTTTTCCTTCATTTCTCATGATTAAGAAAAGATAAAAGAACAAGTTTAAAATGCTCATTCAGCTATATTTACATTTCTCTGACTAATTTTGCCATGAAGTCACTATTGAAGTTATCTTTAAATACAGTGATACCCATTGCAAACATTATGTAGGAAAAAAAACGGTATCTGGGGGCTGGAAAAAGATTGTTTATGTATCCTTTTTATCTATGTACTTATTTTAACACCATTACCCCCCAAAATGCAAAAGTTCATTTTCTGGGACAGAGGATTCTCAAAGAGAAGAGAAAATAAATTAAAGATAAGGGATACTACACTGGAAATTAATAACTTTTCATTAACAGTGCCTAGTTAACTTTCATGGATCACATTCCTTGCTACATCTGTATTATTATTACCATTGTTTCCTACTCTAGGTTAGGGTTACCTAGCTGGGTGGCAGGACACAATCAAGCACATGTACTTGACTTGCCTCATAATGTTGGCTCTTACAAGGAGGAAAGCCTAGTGTAGGGGCAGAGCAGAGGCAATGGTGCTCCAGGAGATCTGAGTGATGGAATCAGTGGGACAGAATCACAGAGAACATTGGACTAAACATCAGGTACGGCTTTTGGTGCTAGCCGCTGCACTTAGAAAATGAGAATTACAGCTCTAAAGAGCTTACAAACTGGAAGATAAGATGTATCAGCAGGGTGGTGGAATTTGAAATAGCATAAAAGTTTATTTATTGGATATTTATGGAACAGTTCTATAGATGTGATAAGCCAAAGGGCAGGTGCCAGGAAAAGCAAAGATTTCATTGAATTGCTGTAGTTGAGTGTAAATGATATTCTGAAAGCAAATATTTATAAAATAAAAAAGGAAATGGCTAAAAGGAACAGGTTTCAATCCGTCATCCCCACACACAAGTAAACTTTGTCAAGTGGAGCAGAGTGTAACTACATACCATCAACAGTTAAATCCTAGCCGTGGAAGAAGTAGATCACTGCATTTTTAAGTACGGACTCCTTCCCCTGAATATAAGTGGATTAGCTGACTTAACAAGCATTAACTTTTCATTCAAGTCACAAGCCTGGAAGAGATCTGTGTGTACTTGAGTGATGGAGCATTACAGCCATGTAAGTTACATGCTTAGACTTTCACCAGCTCTGCTGAGGTACAGATGGAAAGTAAAAGCTTGCAATGTGTCAGACAGCAAGGCAAAGAACATTAGAAGGGAAGATTGAAGTGGAAGTGTTGGTGAGTGGCTTACTAGCTTTCTCATAGGAAGGCCTCTGCCCCGTAGGAATCTTCATAGCAGCTGTGGAGAAAACAATGGGACAAAAATTGCAAGTGGCATGAAAGCTCTGGTACTAAGAAAAGAAGAAAGGAAAAAGAGAAATTTAGGGATACAAAGCAGCCAGCCGGATTCTCAGTATCAGCCTGCAAACCTTGGTATATACTGCTCATTGCACTGCCTTGGCTGCCTCAGACCAAGTGCCAAGGGGTGAAGCAAGGCCAAGGGCCAATGGCGCACACATTTTATTTGCTACAAGTTTTGACTTTTTGTCATGGTTTATGTGTAGTTTTTCAAAGTGGTCATTTTATAAGCAGTCGTTCACTGGACATCTTCATGCAAGAACACGCTTTAAAACATCTCCCCTTTCCTAAAAGTGTTCCAGTGTCTAAGTGAGGTATCAGAAGTTGTTCCCCACATCCTGTGTGGTCACTGAAGGCAAGCCAAGGAGCAGCTGAAGTGGATGAGACTGAAACATCTGCTGGCCTCCTCACTTCTGGCTGTGTCCCACCATTCCACTGCAGAAAGGCTCAGCTTGTCCTGTCCTACCCAAGTGAATTCTGAATTGCTGGTTTGTTGTGGCTCAACCTTTTCAAACAAAATGGATACCACAGAGGGATCTCAAAGCAGATCTTTACCAAACGGACTTTTTTCTCCAGCTTGGAAGCCTGGATAACGTGCCATACAGCAACTGCGCTGCTTAGCTATGTCCAGCATTAACTATGCCTGATGAAGGAGTTGCTTCATAGTAGCTGGTATGGGGCTATGTTTTGGATTTGTGCTGAAAACAGCTTTGATAACACAGGGATATTTTAGTTACTGCTGAGAAGTGCTTGCACAGTCAAGGCCTTTCCTGCTTCTCATACTGCCCCACCAGCGAGTAGGCTGGGCGTGCACAAGAAGTTGGGAGGGGACACAGTTGGGACAGCTGACCTCAACTGACCAAAGTGATATCCAATACCATATGGCATCAGGATCAGCATATAAAGCTAGTGGAAGAAGAAGGAAGAGGGGAACATTTGGAGTGGTGGTGTTTGTCCTCCCAAGTAACTGTTATGTGTGATGGAGCCCAGCATTCCTGGAGATGGCTGAACTCCTGGCTGCTGATGGGAAGTGGGGAATGAACTCCCTGTCCTGCCTTGCTGTGTATGTGGCTTTTGCTTTACCTATTAAACTGTCTTTATCTCAACCCACAAGTTGTCTCACTTTTACCCTTCCAATTCTGTCCCATATCCTGACGTGGAGGGAGTGAGCAAGCAGCTGTGTGAGGCTTAGTTGCTGGCTACAGTTAAACCACAAAAAATGTTACCATAAAATACCTCTGTTAAAGTCAACAGAAGTTGCCAAGTGACACAGGTCAAAAATTAGACCAGAAACACAAGCATTCAGCGGATTCTTCTTTCATATTGTCTCCTTTGTACTATTTTACATTTTACTTCCCCAAGAAGATAAATAGCAAAGAAAACTCACTTAAGGCAGCCCTTAAACAAATGTGAATATA
>JAVSBS010023870.1:0-18723 GCA_033124195.1 Coracias cyanogaster | reverse complement strand
GTGGTGGAGTCCCCATCCCTGGAGGGGTTTCCAAGCCGTGGAGATGTGGTGCTGAGGGACATGGGTTAGTGGTGCCCAGACAGTGCTGGGGGAATGGTTAGATTCAGTGATCTTAAATATCTCTTCTGACCTAAATGATTCCATGATCCTATAAAAAATCTCCCATTGCCTCAACACCCTTCCCAAGGCTACTTCCATGCTGTCCGCTGTAGTGGAGACTATTTCCCCAGGCAGTCCCAAAGCCTGTGCATGCTTTTGGGTGCCACGGGCAATTTTATGTTTATGCTTCACATTTCAAGTTTCAACTTTGAGAGTAAAATGGCAGCTATATAGATACTGGGGAAAATGGGGAGGGATTTGAAACTGGCAGCCCAAGATGAGGGAATGAGTCCCACCAGTGGTCCAGCCAGGGTCCTCCCCTTCTCCAGCCTGTGTCTTGGTGGGACACAGTGCTGGGACATTGTGCTGGTGGCCCTGGCAGGCCTGGTGACTGCCAGGTCTTGCTGAGCTGGTGCAGCAGAAGCACTGCAGCCTGGACTGAGTTCTTGCCCAAAACTTCATCCCTTCTGTGCTGCTGTTCTCAGGCTGAGGCAGTACCTGGTCCTGGTGCCACCAGCACAGGAGGTGGCTGGTGTTGGAGGTGACTGATACATTTCCTTTGCTGGGTAAAAGCCTAGGGCCAGATTCTGGTTGTGCTTTTGCTCGTGACAATTCCTCATGACTTCATCAGGGTTAGCTTATTTTTGAGAGCTGAAAACTGCTGCTCTGGGTGATTAATGGTTGAAGAGCGCTGCTGGGATCAAATAAGCTCTGCCAGAGGGATCGATGCATCATCCCAGAGTCACAGCCGTTTCCAGAATGACCACTTAAAACCACAGTGCTTTTAATCTCTGGGGAAAGGGGAAGACTTTCTTTAACCATTTCAACGTCTAACTGGAGTTTTGTAGGCTTTCCACATTGGGAGTCCAGACATAAATACCCAAGGGAAGCCAGTGGAAGCTGGAGGATAAATCAATACACATGGGCAAAGCACAACCGCTCTAAACAAGCGTTCCTTTAAGCTAACGCAGTGCTCGGCTGTGGTTCAGTATCGTGTAGGATTAGGGTGTTTGATGTTGGTGTGTGGTGCCTGCTAATGCTAAGCCTTGACTTGACTCTAAAGACAAAATAAGTGAAATCCAGCTTTGTGCACTGAAGCTTCCTGATGGCTCTCAGCCGAAGTCAATGCGGTGTCTATGTACGTGAGGGTTGCAGCGTATTTATGTCGTCTTCCGAAGGCAGAGGCCACTGCGAGATTCAAGAAGAAGACCTACTGCTCACAGTTTGGAAGCAAAAGGAAGATCTCCTGAACCTGGCTGTGGGTATTTGCATCAGATGTGATGGTGCCGTCCTGCGGAGAACAGGGTCGCCGGTGCCTTAATTTAAAATGACTTTTGCAGAAGGAAGAAATAATCTTTGCACAGCTGAGATCAAGCAATCTCAAGTATTTATCAGCTCTGCAGATCCTGCCCAGAATGCAAATGGCTTGCTTTTGTTTGAGCCCGGACGAATTGTGCTGCCCCTTTATAATTAGTTTGAGGAAAGTCAGGACAGGCTATTAAATGATTAGATGACCTTTCATCTGAGTGGGGATTTCAGCCCCTTGGATTCCTTTGGAATCAGCAAGAAAAAGTTATTGGATTTCTAAAGGAGAAAAGGCAAAGGCTGCCTAAGAGAGAGCAAGTTGGACTGAAAATTGTACAGAGCAGCAAAAATTTAGGCGATTGGGCAAAGTATCCTCAATTAACAAGAACAGAAAAAACTTCCAGAAAGGACATAATGTCTGAGTCCCCTGGACACCAGAAAACACCCAGATCCCAGCTCTCTATTTCCATGCCAACTTCCACCATGACTGGGTGGAAAATAGAAATAACTCTTGTAAGCAACAGATCAATGAGTGATGCAGGGGAATAAGAAGCCAAATAGTATTTGATAGGATGAGAGGAAGTGGCCTCAAATTGCACCAGGGGAGGTTTAGGTTGGGCACAAGGAATAATTTATTCCCTGAAAGTGTTGTGAAGGGCTGTGCCAGGCTGGGCAGGGCAGTGGTGGAGGCCCCATCCCTGGAGGGGTTTCCAGGCCATGGAGATGTGGTGCTGAGGGACATGGGTTAGTGGTGCCCTGGCAGTGCTGGGATAACGGCTGGACTCGATGAACTTAAAGACCTTTTCCAGCATATACTATTCAATTACTCCCCCGGCCTCAGAGCTAACCCAGGCTCAGCACTCCCCAGCCACAACTTTGGTTTGCAAGAAGCAAGTCACAAGCCCTTGCCCAGACCCACGGTGCCCACAGAGCCCCGATGCCACCCCACGGGGCCTCTGCCATGCAGGGGCCAGTGCAAGCGGAGAGGGACTGGCAGCAGCACATCCCAGGCACTGGGAAGTGGGGAGAAAGGGGGCCGGGGCACTGATCCCGCTTACCTTATCCAGATCGTAGAGAAAGCCCTGGAGGAGAGAGGAGAGAGATAAGACGCAGCACAAAGCCACCTCTGCCCACCCAAGGAGACCCAGCACATTGCACCTGCCACCCATAGCACGTCGGCAGGGACATGCAGCACCCAGCCAGGGCTGGATGGTGCATGGCAGTAGGACAGGAGCCCCGTGCAGCCCAAAACCAGAGCCCGGGCTGGCCTCTGATGTCCCCACAGAAGCAGGATCTGCCCCAGGACACTGATGGACCATGAGCGGCCCCAGCCATGCCCACAACCCCCAAAGAACCGCTCCCCTTAAAGCTCTTCCCAAGCAACACTCACCAGGCGTGAATTCCTCTTGGACTCGCGGATCTGGGTGCTGAGCTTCTCCAGTTCCAGCTGGTGCACCTCCAGGTAGGCTCTGGGGGCAACCACACCACAGGGTGAGGCTGGGACACCGTGTCCAGAGCTTCTGCCACCCACAGCCCACATCAACCCAGCACATCTGACCCCACATGCTCACTCCCTGCTCCAGCACCCAGGCGAGGGAGCCCACTTGTTCCTCTAGGTAGGGTGTGGTGGGATGTGGACCCCACGCAGCTCCAGGACACCTGGAGAGCTGCCAACCCTAACCCATGGCAAGCTGTCCCTCTGCCTATCATGGGCTCCCCGTCTCCAAACCCCTCGCCACAGGGAGAACTTACGTCAGGCCCTTCTTGAGAGCTTCGTACACCTCGTCCAGGCGGTTGGGCTGAGGCACCTTGGGTGGTGGGGATTTGTGGGACATTGAGAACATCCTACTGACCCTGGAGCCAGTCTTGCGGGAGACGGTGGGGGTGAAGGGCGAGAGGTTCCTGAGGAGAGAGGCAGGCAATCCCAAGGTGGCCGAGGTCAGGACGTGGGTACCCCAGCCTGACAGACACTCTGTCCTGAGACAAGAAGAAGCTCCAGGATGGAGGCTTGGTCCATCTGGACCTGCCTGCCTCTCCCAGGACTCCCCAGCATCCCATCTAACTGGGTGAGATGGGGCTGTGAGACTGGGCAGCACTGCCTGCACCTCATGCCTGCAGCCTCCCCGCCCCAATGTGTTTGGCTGCCCCAAAGCCATGGGAAGGACAAGGAGAAACCTGTGAAGCTGGTGCTGGAGAAGAGCTGGGGCTCAGCCCTGTCCCAGCAGGACCAGAGGGGCTGGCCAGGGGGTAGACTCTGCGGGGGTGTGGGGGTCCCCAGCACCGGTTGGAAGGAGCAAAGGCAAATGGAACTGGCACCAGTCAGAGCCAAGCTGTGCTCCTGGAGAGCCCATGGGGACATCTCCAGCCCTGGCCACCCTCTAAAGGGGCCATGCTTTGCTCCATCACCAGCAGCCCAGGTTGTCAGGGGCATGGAGATGCTCCCTATGGTCTGGGCACTGTGGCAGGGGGACACATGCCACCACCGCCTCGCTGCCCTGGGGACGGGCAGGGATCCCAGCGGGTGGCAGCAGGGGAGCATCCTGGGTTCAAGCAGCCCTGCCAACCCACCACACAGGGCAGGGACATCCTCATTGACACTACACCTCTCCAGATGTCACCAAACCCACCATACGGAGCTGCCAGCTGCCTCCATGTGCCCCACCACTGCCTTGGGGACCTCCCATGGCCGACCCAAAGAGATGCCGACCCAGCGCCCGGGACCTGAACACCACCCTTCCTGCCTTGTGCAACAGTCGCTCCCCAGCCCAGCGAGCAACGCCCTGCTCAGATCGGCTCTTCCCTTCCTCCTTCCAACGCAACGTCACGCCACCGGTGCCCAGGAGACACCATGGGCTCCTCAGCTCCTGGCTGGACCTCCCATCCTGTGCCGCTCTTTGCAGGAGTGGCCAAAAGACTTCCCTGAATCATTGGTGGGGGGAAATGAATGTCTTGGCCTCCTCCCAAGCCAGGGCGATGGGTAAGCGCTTGATTTCCACCATCCCTCCTCATTCCCGTCCTCCAGGGTCTCTGGAGGCATCTCCCACAAGCATCATCCCAGCAGCCACTTGTCTGTGGGTATCCAAAAGTCCTCCCTCCTCCCTGGCCCCAGGTGAGCCTCTCTGACACCCCCAGATCCAGCAACGTGCCAGTGGCCTGGAAAACGTCACTTGACCCAGAGGCTGGAGAAGACCTGGGGACAAGAGCCAAGGAGGGCTGGAGGTCCCAGGCATGGGGAGGGTCCACCTGCACTGGTGAAGATGCCCATGGCCTGGCAGGACAGCTTCGCACTGCCTTCCCCAGCCACTTGGCTATGAGATGTCTCTTCCCCGGCACCAGTGGGTGCGCTGGGAGGTCAGGAACCTGCCTGGGCTCTAGGGAAAGGATTCAAGGCATTAAAATGCCGTCATCCCACAGCCCAAACCCACGTCCCGAGAACCACCTGCCCGAGGGTAGCCAGGAGCTAGGGATGGTGGTGGGGACGAGCAGCACGTGGGGTGGTTCTCACCGATGTGAGGTTCAGCAGAGAGGAGGAGGAGGAGGAGGAAGGGTATGGTGGGACCAAAACATCGCCAGCAGCCGGAGAGGATGAGTAGGGAGCTCCTCGCAACACAGCTGGTGGGCAGCCAGTAAGACCTTTCAGCAACAGGTTTGAAATGACCCAGAGGAAACCCTGATTCACGGCAGCACTCCAACCCTGAAACTGGCTGCTGCGGGATGTCAAGGCCATCACAGCACTTCAAAGCCACCCCAGCTCCTTCACCACACCCATTAAACACGAGATGGTCACAAGGAAGCCCTTGAGAGCTGGCTGGAGCACGAGGGTGAGCTACACCTCCACGCTCTGGTGGCAGCAGGGTCCTCACCCAGCCTGCGACATGGCACAGCAGAGGGTTGGGGTGATGGGCTCCATCTCCCATCCATCCTCAATGCTCCCTGCAGCCTCCCCATGCGACATCCCCTAGGTACCACACAGGTCCCTGAGGGAGATGCTGGGACAGCAGGTTGAGAAGGCACCTTGGGATGCACAGCACGTCCCACCACCATGGCCAGGCTTGTCCCCGTCCCTCATGGCAGGCATCACAAGCACCCATCTCCTACCTGAAGGGCCGGTCGGCCGTCGAGTTCACTCCGGCGAAGGACTGGCTCCTATTGATCTTGGTGACGAGGACCCGGCGCTGCGGGCGCACAGACAGTGACATCGTTGAGTGCGATCTGGAGGGCCTCCCTGGGGACAGGAGAGAGGGGTCACCAGCAGCAGGGTGGGGGAACACACAGGCAGTGCTGTCACCGGGACCGAGGACGGCACCCAGGGACCCACAGAGCAACAAGAAGGGGACGATGCCCAGTGCCTACCACGGTCCTTTCTGGACACAACCATGGCACCCCTCCACTGTGCCCCAGCCTGGCCACCACCTCCTGAACACCCCTTGTCCCCTGTCCTGCTGTCACCCGTGCCACCCCGCTGCAGGGGCAGGAAGGGCGCAGGACCAGCCCCGTCTGCCCAGCCCTTTGCTGTCTCCACGCTCGCTCCAGCAACCAGAAGGGAAACCCAGAGCAACAAAGAGCTCTGGAAAGTCCCCGGCTTTGCCAGGAGCTCTGCGTCGGGGAAGGAAAGGCTGGACCCTGGGAAGTCCCCATGGACAGCACAGGTCCACCACAGCCCTGCCCTCTGCTTCTGGCTATGCCAGGGATGGTGCCAGGAGCCCCAAAGCCGCTGCCTGTCCCCGCGACGGCCGGTGCAGTCAATGCCAACCAGGACAGAGCAGATTTCTGAGTCTTGAGGGCTCGACCCCAGCCGCTACCCTACATCACAAGGAGCATCGCCGAGCCCTGGTCGAGGCTTGGGGAGCGCAGCCCAAAGCACAAGGCAAGAGCAGGGCAGTCTGGGGCTCCCCATGGCCCTGCCACCCCCAGCCGAGCCAGCTGGGCACACAGAGGAGCCACAGCAGCAGGGAAGAGGCTGCTGGATGCTCCACAACATCCCAACCACCGCTGACCCCAACTCGGTGCCTCTGTCCCCATCTGCCCCCAGAACCAGGAGCTCCTGGGGACAAGGCCATGGGGTGCCCAGCGGTCACGGACCTTGCCAGGGAAGGCCAGGCATGGCCCCAGGGACACACATCTTCCCTGGCTGGCAGGTGGAGCCAAGCTAGCCCCATCCAGACCCACCTCCCCACTCTCTAAGGGGTGACCCTGCCTTTCCTCCTGCCCCGGCCCACCCAGCGAGCCCCCAGCCCCAGGGACAAGCCAGGGAGGCAAGCACTGCCGGGGCTCCCACCGCCTCTCCACCATCCCCACTCCTTCCCTTGGCACAACAGAGCCCACTCAAACCAGTCCCGCATGGCACAGACCTGCTCAGCCGCTGGCGGGCATCCCATGGGTGCTGTGCTGTCCGCCACCCCGCTGCCATGTCGGCACCTCCCAGCTGGGGCCAGGCATTCGCAACGCCCGGGATGAGCCGGGATCGCTCAGAGTCAAAGCCGGCCACCGCCGATAACCTCCATCCCAGCAGAGCCGGGATGCAGCAGGTCCATCTGGTCCCACCTCAGCACTCAGGTCCCAGCCCAAGATGACAGAGCTGCTCTGTGGGTGCCACCACCTCGATGTTATGTCGGTGCCAGTCCCTCCAGTTTCCAGGACAACACTGTCCCAATTAAGCTCATTAGGAGGAGCCGTAATCCCTGGCAGCCCGGCTGACCTGCTGGGCCTGGGCAGATTACCCTCTGCAGGGCTCTTTAATCTGCTCCCCACTGAGTGAGCAAGGCCCATGGCACTGGTGCTGCCCCAGCTGGGGGTTCCAGCGGCTCATCTCTAGGGGAAGCGCCCAGCACCCCCACAATGGGGGTCTCCATGCGTGGGGCAGGTCATAGCTCCTATGGGGCGAGCACAGCCCTGCCAGCCCATCCTAGGAGAAGGAGGCTGAGGGTGCTGTGGAGGAGAAGGATGCTGGGGGTGTCAGAGGAGTAGAAGGAGTCTGGGGGTATCTCAGGGGGAGAAGGATGCTGGGGGTGCTCTGAAGGAGAAGGACGCTGGAGGTGATGCAGAGAAGGATGCTGGAGGTATCTCAAGGGAGAAGGATGCTGGGGGTGTCAGAGGAGAGAAGGATTCTGGGTTCTGGGAGTGCTGTGGAAAAGGATGCTGGGGGTGATGCAGAGAAGAAGGATGCTGGGGGTGCTCTGGAGGAGAAGGATGCAATGCTGAGGGTATCTCTGGGGGAGAAGGATGCTGAGGGTTGTCAGAGGGGAGAAGAATTCTGGGGGTATCTCTGGGGGAGAAGGATGCTGAGGGTGCTGCGGTGGAGCAGGATGGTGGGGATGGTGCAAAGGAGAAGGATGCTGGGGATGGTCTGGAGGAGAAAGATGCTGGGGCTATCTCAGGGGGAGAAGGATGCTGAGGGTGCTGTGGAGGAGAAGGGTGCTACAGGTGTCTCAAGGAGAGAAGGATGCTGGAGATGCTACAGGGGAGAAGGACTCTGGGGGTGTCAGAGAAAAGGAGGATTCTGGGGGCTTCTCAGGGGAAGAAGGAATGCTGAGGGTGCTGTAGGGGACCAATGCCCCAGTACAACTCCCCAGGAGAGTCAAAGCGATGCCCAGCTGCTCACCCAGCCCCCTCACAGGCTCTGGCAGCCACCCACACCACACTGGGTCACGCTCTGAGGCACCTGAGGCTCCTGCCCCGGCACCACAGAGCAGTGCCATGAGCGGTGACCCACACCACGAAGCCAGATCGCCGGCAGGATGGGTGCAGACCCGAGTCAGCAGCAAGGGCCGTGCTGCCAGCCAGCCCAGCGCCCAGCCCCGGGCACTGCCAGGTCCCGCCAGCGCCAGCCCGTCTGCCGCAGCACCCTGCACCCCCAGGCCTGGCACCCTGCAGCCCAGCGCCTGTGCCAGGACCCTGCAAACCCGCTTGGGGCTGGGGGCCACCATGCCCCTGTGATGCTCCGGGAGGGATGCTGGAGCCCGGCACAGGCGGGCAGGCAGCCGGGTGCCGGAGGGCAGCATGAGGCAGGGCGGGCTGGGTGTGGGGTCCCTGGGTCTTGGCAGGCTTGGGAGGAAGGAAAAAACCCCGGCGTGGTGCATTCCTGACATTACCGAGATAAGAGGTACCTGGTACGGAGGCAGCACGGCCAGCCCCGGTGGGGAGTAGAGCTGGGGGCGCGCTTGGAAGGGGCAACCAGCCATCGCATCTCGCCCGGCCGGTGAGCCCCATGCCAGGCTTACCGGGAGGCTGGCACCGGGCACAGCACCGGCGCTCTCGTGTCCCTGCCACTCGCTGACCCCCAAGCACATCCCTCCATCTCCTGAGAACAGGTCCTGCCCCAAAGGTCCTGCCCCACAGTACCAGTCCCTGCCAGCCCCCTGCCCTTAATTAGGGCTTCGGTGCTAGCAAAGCCACCTCCCGACCAAGCTTTTCACCTTGCCGTGCCTGCAGCTCTCCCGCTGGAGGAAACACGCTGCTGGGAGTCCGTCTGTCCGTCCCTGGCCAGCGCTGCCCACGGGCAGCGGCCAAGAGGGCAGAGCAGCCAGATGTGAGCAGCTGGGTGGGCGGCGTGGCGGCGATGGGTGGCTGCTGGAGCCCACCCCGGGGCTCTCCAGCCCGGCCGCCAGCTCCTCTCTCGCCACCCGGTGCTCTGGAGATGATTGGGATCCCAAG
Source organism: Coracias cyanogaster (assembly GCA_033124195.1). Classification (NCBI taxonomy): domain Eukaryota; kingdom Metazoa; phylum Chordata; class Aves; order Coraciiformes; family Coraciidae; genus Coracias; species Coracias cyanogaster. The sequence continues at coordinate 9,666 of JAVSBS010023870.1, read as the reverse complement.
AATGCTGGTCTGAGCGGTGGAGGGGGCAGTCCGACCGGCTGGGTTGGTCCCAGCTGGTTTCTGTTTCCAACACTCAGACACCAGCCTCGAGTCGCTCCGGCGGGTTTATCAACACTGCCCTGGTCGGAGACGCCCCAAACTGGCTCCCCCCAAAGCCCTCACCCCTGGGAGCTGGGGCTGCTCTGACCAGCACCTCCAGGAACGTCCCTCACTGGAGGCCAGCAACCCCTGGGGTGGCCAACCCAGCACCTCTGACCCCGGGGAGCAGCACCCGCGACCGGCCAGCATCACCCTTGGCTACCCAAGGGGCTTCCCCAGGAGGGGCTGGGCTGTGGTCACCACGCTGGTGGCACCCTGGCCACCTCCCTGGGCGCAGCGGGGTCCCAATGTCCCCCAACGAGGGCATGGCATGGTCCATCCTGCCCATGGCTTGCTCACTCGTCTGCGGCAATGGAGGGGTCCCAACACCCCGCGCCAACGCCACGACCCCCCACCCGCCCCAGCACCCTTGGGCGAGGGTCCCTTGGGGGCCGACCTCGGGAGCCTGCGAACGCAGGCCGTTGGCGCGGCTCCCAGCAGCCCGGCCCTGCGGCCGTGTTTGTACAGCTGCATCCCACCGTCCTGACCCCGGCACGGCCCCCGGCCCCCCGCCAGCCCCATCCGGCCCCTCCACCATGGACTGGAGCAGCTCTTCCCTCCCATCGCCCCTCGGCCCCCCTGGCGCAGCGGATGGGGCCCACGCCATGCCGCCTTGGCCAGAGGGAGCCTGGGACCCCTCTACCCTGAGCCCCTCCATGCTCTGCCTCTCCTCCAGGACCCCCCATCCCTGGCAATTGGGGTTTTTTGGGATTTGGATCACTTAGTGAGCAGCACCCTGGCTCCCCATGACTCACTCGGGAGTAGAAGAAGTGCCGGCCATGGGGTCACGGCCCCCACCGGAGCAGGGGATGAGGGTCTGGGTGCTGTGGGTGGGGGGCTGGATGGGTGCTGGGTGCTCTCAGCGGTGGTGGGGCGGGCACGGTGGCCAGTGGCCAACCTCGTGGCTCCTTGGCCCAAGCAGAAAGGCGGCAGGAAAAGGAAGGAGCTGCGAGTGGGAAGAATTGGAGGAAGTGCTTATTTACCCCGCGGAGTATCCCCGAGGAAGGGCAGGGCGCAGGCGGACACCCTCGGCTGGCTCCCCGGGGGGTGCTCACAGCCTCCCACCCCACCACCCATCCCATGGGCTCCCCGTTAGCAGCCAGACGGGGATGCAAGCCCTAAACTGGGACCCAGGGAGGTGGCTACCACCATGGCGTGGGGGTTCCCCAGTGCCTGGTTGAGCTCAAGCTCAACCTGTTTTCTAGGATACCTCCTGAGAAGCAGCCCAGGACCACCGTGGTCCCAGTGAAGTGTGTCCACTGCCACCAAAGGCACAGACCGAGCACCTAGCTAGGCTTTGGAGTCCTGGCTCACCTCCATGCCCTGCTAGATAGGACTGCCGCCTGGCCAAGGGCACCAGACCCTGCTCCTGAGTGAGCTGGGACCCCTCTCAGAGGTGCTGAGCAGAAGACGGGGCTCTGGCATGATCCTGCTGGGGTTGGCACAACCTTGCCAAGGTCCCACGTGCCACCTTCGCCCCCAACTGCTCATCTCTGCTGGGCACCAGGAGCTTCCCCCACAAGTCCTGCCTGGGCAACGTGGTCCCCGTAGTCCCAGGACCCCTCGTTCTGCCCAGGTCCCCGGAGACAAGACACTGGGGGCAGCAAGGGGAGAAAACCCATTTCCCGAGGAAAGCCATGGTGCCGTGGCATCTGAGGCGCATCACCCAGACCCCCGCCCCAAGCTGTGGCCCTTCTCCTGCCTTGAGGTGCAGGGTTCTGGGTCTCAGCGCAGGCAACGGCGAGGCTGAGCAGCCGGCGGGTCCCATCCTGCCACAGACACCCCGTCCCTGCACGCCGCGGGGACAACCGTGTCCCTTGCCGGTGGGGGATCCCCATCCCTGGGGAAGAAGAGCTCTCCTCCCTGGGGAGGTGGCTCCCCCCAGAAAGCCCCTCCAGCAGCCCGGTCCCCAGGAGCACGGTGGTACCTTTGGGTTTGCCGTTCATGGCGGGCTGCGGCAGCACGGCCCCCTCGGGCTGGGGTCAGCGGCTTGGGCGGCTGGTGCTCTCTCATGCCGTCCATCCGTCTGTCCATCCGCCTGTGTGCGGGGGCCAGGGCCGGGAGGCTTCCCCCACCCCGGGCAGCCAGTCTCCTCCCACACTTCCCCTGCCCAAGGGCTGACATCACTGCCTGACGGGAGGATGGAGGACAGAAAGATGGAGGATGGAAGACAGGAGGACCCCCTTGAAGGAGGGTCCTCCCCTTGGGAGGACGGGACCCCACCAGCCCTGGCTGTCCCCATCCATCCCTCCTCAAACGTCCCCAGTTTTCGTTGCCTGCATCTCCAAAGCTCTTGGAGCTCTCCAAAGATGCTGGGTGCCGTTCCCACGTGATAACCACGGGTGTCCCACTCCCCACGGGGGTCCAGCTCCCACCGGGTAGCGAGGCAGACCCACCTGCCCTCCATGCCAACCCCAGTGGCCAGCAGCACCTCCCAGCCCCACAACTCCCACAGGGATGCCCTAAACAACCAGGGGACCCTGTGGCACAGACATCATCCCCCTCCAGTGCTCTAGGTCCCTGCGCAGGTCCTGGGGTCTCCAGGCCTGGCATCCTCCTCCAGCTCCCACGGAGGAGGCTGGGGCAGCCAGCTCCATCCAAGCTGGGACCAGCTGCCGTCACCACGTCACCAGAGCAGGAAGAGACACCTCCCTCCCAGGCTCCTTTCCTGTTTGCTGCTGCTTTTAGAGCGAGGTCATGCCAGGTTCAGGAGAAAAAGCCTTGGGACAGAGTCTTGTGGGGGGGTGCTCGCAGAGATGAGGTGCTCCTGGACACAGGTAGCCCCCCTCCCAAGAGGAGACCAATTGTGGGGCTGCTTCCTCAGCGCAGAACTGGTCTCCTCCCTGCTGGTCACCTCCTTGCTGGTCCCCACGACAGCCCACAGAAGCGTCTGGAGCTTCCTTGGAGTGTGGCACAGCTCCCCCACCATGGGCACCCATGTAGAGCCAGCTGCAGCCAGGCTTGGTGTCACCATAGAGTCCCAGGGCACCCTCTCAGCCATCCTGGTGCCCGGGTGGGTGCACAGCACCAGCCCCATTCAGAGAGCATCTGGGGGAAGAGCTGGTGAGACCAAGCTGGCCATGAGCAGCGTCGGGAAAAAACAGCACTGGCAACTGGGGGCATCTTGGTGCCCACCTGCCTACAGCCTCCATGCCATCCTCATAGACACGGAGGGGAGCCAGCAACCCAACACACTGCCAAGCGTGGGGGGGATGCCCACCTCCACCCCAGAACTTGCATGATGACCGTCTCTCCCACCTCACCTTGTCAGGATGCATCCTCCCAGCTCTCCCCACCAACAGGCCGCGTCCTGACCCAGTGGCTACCATAGGCAGGGGGCTTTTCACCCCTTGCTCTTTCTCCCCGGGGGGAGGTGTCGCTCCCAGCCTCGCCGGGGGGACTGAGCAGTCTTCCGGAGAACCTCCACCACGCCGGCAGCCATGCGGAGCCGGTGCCCGGCACAGGGCCAGGCGACGTGCCCGCAGCACCAGCCCATGCCAGCTCGTTTGTTCTCATTAAAGGTTAACAAGAAAGCCACGCTGAAGCTGCCGGGAGCTGTGGGAGAGGCGTTCAGGAAGGGAAGGGGTGCCCAGGCTTCGCTGGCAGAGGGGTGCCAGCCAGCCTGTGCCACTCACAGTGCCCTGCCCGCAGCGCCAGGAAGGACCGCGGGGCAGCCGATAGCCTGGGCAGTGCGGGCAAGCTGCGTGGCACGGCATCATCCCGGGCATCGCTCACAGCGAGACCCCCAGGAGCAGGCAGGAGGTGGGATGAGCATCAGAAAGGTGGCAGAAGATGCTGGAGGAGGTCACAGACATCTCCTCTGAGCTCCTCGCCAGCGCCCACCATGGCACTCAGCAGCACAGGGACACCTTGCCAAGGGAGGGCAGAGGAAGGGCACGAGCTGTGTCAGCACTCCCGGGGCCTGGGCGGTAATTAAATTAAATGAATCTCGGTCCCTGGGCTGGCTGGAAACAGGGAGAGGGTGCAGGGAAAGGGACAACCTCCCCCGGCCCAGGGGACAACCTCCCCCAGCTCAGGGAACATCCCTGGATGCTCAGCACCAGCTGGCGTGGCTGTCTCCATCCCTCCTGTGTGGTGGGATGGGGGTGTAACATCCCAAGTGCAGCCTTTTTGGGGGTGTCCCTGTCATGCGCTCGTCTCAGCAGGCTTGGGGAGATGCTTTGAGCATCCCTACCCCAGCCACAACTGCTGAACATGCAAACAAAGACCTCCATGCTTGGACACGTGTGTACAGCCATGATCAGTCCATGTGCAGGCAGAAGAACAATGCAGACACTCCAGGAGAACATTCCCGCTTCCCTGCCTGCTGTGGGATACAGGACCAGCTTCCCAGAGACCCCACATCCTACCAGCACCGAGTCCTGGGGAGGAACCCCAGCTGCTCCCCACTGGCTCCAGGCCCATCAGCATCACCCAGCCTCTGGAGAAGCCACCAGCCCCAGGAGCATGATCCCCTGGTGGCACCAGGACCGGAGGCCAAGGCGATGAAGAAGCTATTGCAGGCTATTCCCAGACAAGTGCTCCCCAGATACAGTCACAGGAGATGAGTGCCAGCATGCAGGCACCAGCCTGGTGAGGGGCCAAAGAGCTCCTGACCATGGGGCAGGACCTCGCAGAGGACAGGAGGTGACAATTCTGGCGAGAAGACCCACCATCATGGTTTGAAGGAGAACCACGGTGAGCAACCAAGTGACTGGTGGCCAGGCAAGAGCTAGTCCTGGTGTGGGAAAGCCCAGTCCTAGAGCTGCAGATGGCCACCCCCACCACAATCCTACAACCGACCCCTCTGACTTCTATTTTTGGTGGAAACCAGCAAAGCCAGCTCCAAAAAACTCCTGGCAGCCCAACGCCGCAGATCATACGGCGTGGTTTTTCCCGCAGCGTTGATGCCCCGAGAGCTGGGGAAGGACCAGCCCTTGTGCCCAGCCGGGGTCTGCCTGCACCACCACCAGCACCACCCCTCACCAGCACCGGGCAGAATCGAGCCCTCCCCCCTCGCTTTCTTGCACCGTCCCCACACGGCAGCAGAAATAGAAGCGATATAAATGGCAGCCCTATAAATAACCCCAAAGCACGAGGCGAGGAGCTCGGCCCAGCCCAGCATCAACCCACGCCAAGCCAGGCATGGCTCTGCCCTTGCCGGCCCCTGGGGACCCCAGGCACCAGCTCCCTGCCCACACGGGTCTCCCAGGTCCTGTCCTTTAAGTCAGGAGCTCCCACATGCCTGCCGAGCCGGCTGTAGCAACATCCCTGAGGGACATCTCCATGCCCCTGCCCAGCTCCTCTCGGGGTAGCAGCAAGCACTGGATGATGCCCACCCCGAGCACCCCGCAGCAACCCAGGCTGCAGATCCCTGGGCAAAGCAGGAGCGCTGGCAGGAGCCTCAGGCAGGGTTTAGGAGGAGGTTCTCCCATCCCCACCACCGCTGAAGATCAAGAGTTATCCCATGGTTGCACCCCACCACCCACCTCATCAGCTGCCCATCCCTGAATCCCCATCCCTGCCCACATTCCCACGGTCAACCCCATCGCTGTGTGTCCTCCACCACCACGCCAGCTCCCACCACAGCTCCTCTCCACTTGGGGGGCCAAGGTGATGCACTGGGGACCTCCACCAGCCAAGAGCAGGCAACAGCGGTGGTGGCAAGCCCTTTGCTGCCTGATTCTGCGCAGCGTCACAGCCCGGGGGACACAGCGAGGCTACTCCTCAGCCACCAGCCAGGAGTGGTCCTTGGCCAACATGGGGTGTATAGGAAGGCCAGGACTTGCGGGTAGTCTCAGTAGGTTCCTGTGGGAATCTAGCAAGGGTAAAACCCACCGAGGCTGTTTGAGAGCCCTGGGATGGACAGAGGTGAGGCAGGGAAAGGGTTAATGGTGTGAGGCCTTCCCAAGCACTTCTTGGCAGGCTGGGGAGGGCTGGGAGATAGGAGGATCGGGCCAGCAACAAAGCGAGATCTGTCTCATTAATTCCTCCGAGCATTCCTCCCTCCGTCACCCAGGAGGAGGAGGCAGCACCCAGCTGACATAGGAGCACTCAGGACCCTCAGGAGCCCCCCCACCCCAGGGTCCTGCTTGGGGACAAGGGGTGCCATGGAGGGGGCGGGGAGATGGGAGCAGCTTCTTCTCCAGGACCAATGGCCCTATATGGACCCCACATGAATGCGGGGTCCCCTGTATGGACCCCGTATGGATGCAGGGTCCCCCGTATGGACCCGCTGTCCCCCTGCCTGGGTGTCCCAAGGGACCGGCTCCTCTGCAGAGTAAAACCACCAGCGTCATCCCAAACCCAGGAGCAAAGCAGCGGCCAGAGGAGCCCACGCACCCTGGAGAGGGACTGCGGGAGGACACCGGGTGACATTGCGGGGGACACTCGCCCCAGTATCCCACAGCCGGGCGGCTCCTTCTCCGGGCATCTCGGTCCTGGCCCCGCCGCAGGGTGTGGAGCCGCGGGGCGATGGGGTGGAGGAGCAGAGCCCCGTGTCCCCATGGTGTCCCCATGGCGTCCCCATGGCCACCCTCCCCACCGTGACCCTTTGGGTGTCGGGCGAGGTGGCGAGCAGGCGGTGGCACAGGACGACGTGGCCCTCGCCAAGGGTGTAGCCCCAAAGCCACCGAGCCCGTCACGTCCCCCCAACTTGTCCCCCCAACTTGTCCCCCCAGCCCGTGCCCAGCGTGGCGCAGGCCGCAGAGGCGCGGGCAGCACTCACATGTCCCAGGAGAGGCGGGGGACGAGGCGTGGGGCGAGAGCAGGCCTGGCTGGGCGCATCCCCTTTGTTCCACTCCCATGGACGGGGAGCAAGCGGGGAGTTTGTGCAGGCTCTTGGCAGCGCCCACCCCGGCTCTCTCCATGGAAACGCGGGAGCCATGTGATTTCGGCAGGAAACCACGGCGCAGCCAGCGCCAATGGCGGCTGCATGGCCGCCAGCACCTCCCTCCCCGAGGAGACCGCCATCGCCACCGCTGTCACCGACACCACCGTCGCCCACCACCGCCACAGCCGTGCAGGGGTCCCGTCCACACCGGCCCAGCCCGCCGCACGTCAGCGTCCCCCTGGATGGTCCATCAACCCCACTGAGAGCTGGGCTGTGCTGCCTGCGCCCAAGGGGGGCTTGCTCAGACCCCCAGCAGCCTGGCCCTGCCAGGAAAGCCCCCCCCTGCTTCACAGCCCAGGTTCTCCACCTCCTGAGGGCCACCACAGCCACTCAGGCTTCAGCTCGCCCTGCAAGACCCCGGGGACAGCACTTCTGGGCAGTTAAGTGACAGGACCAAGGCTTTGCGGTGGGTTGGTGGCAGAGGCAGGCATGCCCGGGCATTCTTGCTGCCAGCTCTGCGATGCCCAGTGCCCCACGCCTCCTTCCCCCACCTCCCAGCCAGCCCTGGGGATGCCACAATTACACGGTGACAGCTTCTTCATGAAGCATCACGCCTGTTCTGCATCACACCCTGCCCGGCTCCTAAACCCTGACACCTTGGAGCACCACCATCACCACCACTGTCACCAACACCACCATTGCCACAGCCGTGCAGGGGTCCTGTCCGCACCAGTCCAGCCCACTGGTGCTTTGGCATCCCCCAGGATGGTTCATCAACCCCATCAAGATCTGGAGCAGGCTGCCTGCACCCCATTCCCAGCCAGTGCTTGCCCCAGGGGGGCTTGCTCAGACCCTCGGCAGCCTGGCCCTGCCAGGAAAGCACCCTTCCCCCCAGGTTATCCACCTCCAAGGGCCACCACAGCCACTCAGGCTTCAGCTCTCCTTGAAAGACACCAGGGACAGCAATTCTGGGCAGTTAAGTGACAGGACCAAGGCTGTGCGGTGGGTCGGTGTCAGAGGCAGACACACCCGGGCATCCTTGCTGCCAGCCCTGTGGTGCCCTGCGCCGCCTTCCCCCACCTCCCAGCCACAATGGTGGGAAGCAGGAGCTGTGCTCAGACCTTTGCTGAGTGGCAAGTCCACCCTAGGAGGGTGAAGCAGAGGTGCAGACCCACCTTCCCTGTTCCCACCAGCCTTCAGCCTCCATAGAGAAGGAGCAGAGGAGCACTCCCAGTGTCCCCAGTTACAGGCTGGGCAGCCCTGGTCTGAATTCATGCTGCCACCCTGATGGAAGCCACCGTTCCACAGTGATGACTTCCTCATGGAGCATCACAACTGCCCTGCTCCTAAACCCTGCCACTTCGGAGCATCCCTGGAGCTCCAGGTAGAGGGGAAGGAGGAACCCACGCTGCCCCAGCACCCTGCCTGCTGGGGGGGTTCACCTGCTCCTCACCCTTCTCCCAGGCCCATCATTCTCCTGCCTGTCCTAGATCATGTTGAACTGACCCAGTTTTAAATGGGCCTGATGCCTTTGCAGCCCCAGGGAGAAATCCTCCAGGTGAGGACAAGACAATGCAGAGCTCCAGCCAGCCCCGCTATGCAAAATAACTTAATTAGACCATCGCCACATCTCGGAGCTCAGTGGAGCAGGGCAACGTCAGTGACAAGGAAGTCCTTGCACCGCTGTCACTCTCCTGGGGCCACAGCGAGGAGCAGAGCACCGCTGCCAAGGACACCTGGTGAGAACCAGGGCATCCCAGCTCCCAGCCCTTCTCTGGCCTGGTTACATGGAAGGAGAAGAGATGCAGAGATGGGAGAGAGGACAGCAGGTCCTGTGGCCGCCAGGGAAATGGCAAACCAGAAGGCCAACATGGACAGGATCCACCAACCCAGCTGTTTGAGCAATCAACCCGTGTCCCACCGGGATGTCCCACCATGGTGTGGTCAGCACCACCGTGCCACGCTGTCATCGCTTGATCCAGCATCCTGCATGGATCAAGTAGGCAGCTGGATCCCACCCACACCCTGCAGATGGAGTCACCACCCTGCCCACCCCGAAAAGCTCTCCAAGGGTGGCCAGGTCTTGCTGCACGATCAGGGGGTTGGCAGGAGCCCTCTGCTAACGTGGCTCAGCAGGTCGCGTGGATGTTCAGAGTGCAAGTAGAGGTGCTGAGCTCTCAGGACTTGCCCCGTGCAGACACTCTGCCAACATCCCAAGACAAGCTGGCCCCATGCGGCACCCAAAGAAAGCTCTTGGTGCACAGAGTCACTTGGGTCACCCTCACCAAGTCCTTCCAGCAATACCAGCTCTGGGTCACCACTTTGGCCCATGGACACACCATCTCTACAGGCTCTCTGCCAAGCTGCCATCGCACCAGCAAAGTGGCCATGGGGGGTCTGCACCTGCAACCAGCTCCACACAGGAAAACGGGCACTCGGGAGCACCACCAAACCCAACTTTCCATGGGTGCATCTGATCCTCCTCCTGCCACCAGCCTGCAGGTGAGTGGCTGGCTTGGGGGGCTGCCTAATGCCCAGCACAGCTTGCCTGGGCTCACCCACGCCAGCTGAAGACCACTGAGCTGGTCCTACCTGTGGCAAGGAAGAGGAGGGAGAGACAAGGAGGAGAAGGAGGAGAAGGAGGAGAAGGAGGAGAAGGAGGAGAAGGAGGAGAAGGAGGAGAAGGAGGAGAAGGA